>VONZ01002844.1:0-35488 GCA_012976165.1 Labeo catla | reverse complement strand
ACAACCAGGTAAGTAAATGTTAACACAGTTTATTGAATTCGACAGATGAAATATGAAGACGGAGGAGACTTGACAGGTGAGTGAGCTGATGAAGATATGATCTGAATGGATTGGATACAGCGTTGATGATGAACGATCTTTTCCTTTGCAGATGATCCTGGTAGGAGTAGGCAGCTGAGCACACACACACACACCGCTGACTGGACTGGGAGACAAGGACGACAGGACTAAAACACAAGAGGAACAGGTAAGTAACAGCAGGTAAGTATTTGGTAGTGAACTCGTAGAGAGAAGCACAATGTGTCCGTATCGTAAGGACGAGCCCGGACAATGACTGTGGTGTGGTGTGTGCATATAAAGGGTGCTGGTAATGAGATGCAGGTGAGACATGATTAGTACTCCGGTGATTGTGATCGCTGGGTGTGACTGAGGTTAGAGCCTGGCCAATCCGTGACATTACCCCCCTCCCCATGGCCCGCTCGTGAGGGCTGGGACCTCTGGCGCCGAGGTGGTCTACCTTTACCTCGAGGTGCCGGATATTCAGGATGAGCTGCATGAAATTCCAATATGAGAGTAGGATCTAGGATGTCATCACGTGGAACCCATGACCTTTCCTCTGGTCCATAACCCTCCCAGTCGACCAAGTACTCGAGACGACCACCACGACGCCGGGACTGCAGAATCTCTTTGACGGAGTATATGGACCCTTTTTCTAGCACCAACGGAGGGGGGATTTTCTCTTCATGGCCAGGCTCTGTGGAGGGAAGCAGAGGTTCGTGACAGGATTTTAACAGTGAAACATGAAAGGTGGGATGGATCCTATATTGAGGTGGAAGTTGAAGTTTGTAGGTGACGGGATTGACCTGTTCCAAGATAGTAAAGGGACCAATGAATCTGGGACTTAGCTTCTTAGAGGGCAGGCGTAAACGGATGTCTCGAGTTGAGAGCCAAACCTTCTGACCAGGAGTGAAGGTGGGACCTGGGATGCTTCTTCGATCAGTGACAGCTTTGGACCTGTTCACTGCCCTCTGCAGATGATGGTGAGCGGCGTCCCAGACTCTCTCGCTCTCCCAGAATGAGTGATCCACTGCGGGGACATCTGATGGTTCGCCGTTCCATGGGAAGAGAGGTGGCTGGAAACCTAAAACACATTGGAATGGTGTGAGTCCCGTGGAAGGTTGCCGCAGTGAATTTTGGGCATATTCCGCCCAACCCAAGAACTGGTTCCAGGAGTTCTGGTGACTATGACAGAATGTCCGGAGGAACCGTCCCACCTCTTGAATTTTCCTCTCTGTCTGTCCGTTGGTCTGAGGATGGTATCCAGACGAGAGGCTAGCGGTCACACCTAGGAGTTTAAAAAATGACTTCCAGACTCGGGATATGAATTGAGGCCCTCTATCTGATACGATGTCTTCAGGGATTCCGTAATAACGGAAGACATGATTGAAGAGATGCTCAGCTGTCTCCAGGGCTGTAGGTAATTTCTTGAGTGGTATCAGGTGACAGAATTTAGAGAAACGATCGACTATGGGCAGGTATTCTCATTAGACACAGGGAGATCCATCATAAAATCTACTCCTAGGTGTGACCAGGGACGGTTTGGTACTGGCAAGGGATGGAGTTTACCTGCTGTAAGGTGACGTGGACTCTTGGACATGGCACACTCCTTACATCCCTGAACATACCTCCTCACATCCCTTGCCATGTTAGGCCACCAGAAGCGGTCGGATAGCAACGAGAGAGTATAATTGGCCCCTGGATGCCCCGTGCCCAAGGATATATGAGTAGTATGGATCAGGTTTACCCGTTGAGATGGAGGAATGAACTGGCATCCTGGAGGACAGCCCGGCAGAGCTCTTGGTTCAGGAGTGGCAACGGCTGGAGGTTCCATCCATTCTATGGGACTGACGATCAGATGGTCAGGGATTATAGGAGAAGGAGTTTCAGTGTTGGTTTCACCTTCAGCGAGATGAGAGAGGGCATCTGCTCGGACATTCTTGGATCCTGGACAGTAGGTTATGGAGAAATTGAACCTGGTGAAAAAGAGGGCCCATCTGGCTTGTCGGGGACAGAGCCGTTTCGCATCGCGAAGATACTGCAGATTTTTACGGTCTGTGATTACCTGAAACGAATGGTTGGCCCCCTCCAACCAATGTCGCCACTCCTCTAAGGCGAGTTTAATGGCCAGTAACTCCCTGTTTCCAATATCATAGTTCTTCTTCGCCAGGCTGAGCTTCCTGGAGAAGTAGGCACATGGATGGAGTCGTGGAAGAGTTCCATGATGTTGTGAGAGGATGGCGCCGACACCAGTGGTGGATGCGTCCACTTCAACCATGAAAGGGAGATCTGGGTCAGGATGAGTCAGGAGTGGATCTTGGGTAAAGGCTTTCATTAGCGTTTCAAAGGTGGTATTGGCGTCGGTGGTCCAGTTGAGGGTTTTAGGATGTCCTTTAAGGAGGTTGGTGAGTGAACTCGTGATGAGACTGAAGCCTTCTACAAACCGACGGTAGAAATTTGCAAATCCCAGGAATCTTTGAAGCTCTTTAATAGTGTTAGGTTTGGGCCAGGAAACAACTGCATCCACCTTCCCCTCGTCCATGCGAACCCCATGGCGATCAATGACATATCCCAGGAACTGAACTGACGTTTGATGAAATGAGCATTTTTCGGCCTTCAAATATAACTGGTGCTCTCGTAACTTCTGCAGGACCTCCGCAACGTGATGGCGATGTTCGGCCTCACTCCTTGAGTATATCAAAATATCGTTAATGTAGACAACGACGAAGTGGTGAAGGAATTCCCGGAGGACCTCATGAATGAAATTTTGAAATACAGAGGGGGCGTTTACTAAACCATGTGGCATAACACGATACTCATAATGGCCAGCAGGGGTCACGAAGGCAGTCTTCAATTCATCCCCTTTGTGTATTCTGATCAGGTTGTATGCACTGCTGAGGTCCAATTTGGTGAAAATCTGTGCAGAACGGAGTTGTTCCAGGGCCGCTGGGACGAGAGATAAGGGATAACGAAACTTGATGGTTTGATGATTAAGAACACAGTCCCATGGCCGATGAGGTGGTAGTTGGGAAGTCAGAATATATGGCAGGAATCTTGACAGACTGGTTACTCACAGGACTTTCGATAGACGTGACATAGACAGGAAGGGTTTTCTTGACAGGTTGAGGGAGGTCTGGGAAGCAAGTTGTGGCGCAATCCTTTCCCCATTTCAATATTTCTCCTGACCCCCAAGAGATGATGGGATCATGCTTCGCCAGCCATGGACGCCCTAGGAAGGTGTTAACAGTAGCGCCCTCCAGAACCAGCAGTTGAATCTTCTCTTTGTGAAATAATCCGAGTTGGAGTTGAATGACGTCACATTGGCTTTGTACTTGCTTCCGAGAAAGTAGTTCTCCAGTTATTGAGTGAATCTTGTACTTGTTTGCCGTGGCAAAGGTGCGGAGCTGGAGCTGGAGCTGGAGCTGGCGGCAAAGGGTTCCTGAGATGAAGTTGCCAGCTGACCCGGAGTCGACGAGGGCTGTGACTGAAACAGAAATTGTAGCAGTAGTCACCATAACATTAGTGGTCAGTGGGGTTAATTTTTCTGTGTCTGACTGAATAACAGTCACCCAAGCTCGCTTTGGTCGTGATGGACAGTTCAGCCTCATATGTCCACTAGCCCCTCAGTACAAGCAGAAACCCCGGGTCAGCCTCCTTTGCCGCTCAGTAGATGACAGTAGATGAGAGTCGAGAATCATGGGTTCGATGGCTGGTTCTGGAGGGGACACCTGGCGGACGGAGGAGTGTAAAATCTTCGGAGAGATAGGATGACATGCGATCTGAACAACGATTGGAATGCTGGATGAATCTTTCTAACCCTTGATGATCGTCATGTGCAGCCAGTTGCAAGTGAATTTTGGGCTCCAAGCCTAGCCGGTAGGTGATCGCTAATTCCATCCACTCGCAGCGGCCAAGGTTCTGAATTTCAGGGAATATTCATGAATTGACATGGTACCTTGTTTGAGATGGTAGAGTTGTTCTCCCGCTGAAATGTCCGTATCAGACTGACCGAAGACCTTTTTAAAATGAGCGATGAAAGTCTGGATGGATCGAGTAGCCGGCCCGGCTTGGAGCCAGATAGTTTCTGCGCATCGCAATGCTGGACCTGTGAGTAGAGAAATGAAGAAGGCAATTTTAGATTGATCGGTGGGATATTGCATTGGCTGCATGGTGAAGATTAGAGAGCATTGTAACAGGAATCCGTTGCACTCCTCCACCCGGCCAGAGTAGGGCGTTGGTCGGGCCATGGGACAAAAAATGTCTCTGGTACAAAAAATAGTGGTTGAGTCTTTACTCATTTGTTCATTTTTGTTGCCAGATATTACAAAAAACAGCAAAACAAGAACAAGATTCATAATAAACTAAAATAAATCTAAATATTTGGTATTTAAAATATGACCAAAATATTGTGACCCACAACTGCCCACTTTCGTGAGCCATGCTCAAGCTACAAGC
The DNA here is from genome assembly GCA_012976165.1 of Labeo catla. Taxonomy (NCBI): domain Eukaryota; kingdom Metazoa; phylum Chordata; class Actinopteri; order Cypriniformes; family Cyprinidae; genus Labeo; species Labeo catla. The sequence continues at coordinate 30,976 of VONZ01002844.1, read as the reverse complement.
TACAAGCCTGAAGATGCTTAATAGACCCTGCGTCCATTGAAATGGACATCACATGATTTTTTGTTTAAACCAATAAAATGTTATGTTTTTAAAATATGAGCAATGCCTGGTCACTGATTGGTCCCTGATCAACCAATTACAATGAAGATCTGACTCCTAACTTATTCTGATTGAGCTACAGACATCACAAAAGAGAGACATGATATCCAACTAGACAGGAAGAGGAGGAACCTCATATTTTACCTTTTATATGCAGAATTATGTTAATGGTAGACTCATCAACTTGCACCGGTTGTAAAATTAAGACTATAAAATTATAATATTTAAAGTTATTTTGAAGCTCTGTCAGAGTTGCAGAACACAGGATTTTTTTTACATTTACTGTCCATCGCAATGGACATCAGGTCTTAGCAGGAACCTCATGAATTAGTTGTATAACAGATTGAGAAATTTGTGCAAGCTTTTCAAAGCTAAATACAGAAGTACAAATTCAACTGTCAATGTTTAATGAACATTGATGTTAATTAATGCAGTTAATATTAATATGATTTCATTTATGTCTTCAGAGTGACTATAATCTGTAGGTCAATTTTTCATTGGTTTTATTGAGAAACAGACATAGTGGATGAGATCAGTGAACACACAGCAACACACACAATCACACCCCCTCCACACACACCGATGCCTTGATGCTATAATGCACACAATCATATATTTATCAAAACAATCAGCAAGTACACATAAACCCATACATATACACACAAAGACATTTATACATATACTCAGATTCACCCACTTCAACCAAAAAAAACAAGCTTTTTGAGACTTCATATCATCTTACCTTTTTTTCCACATTCTTATGGCATTGTTCAGTGCATGTGAGATGGCATCTTACAGTATGTATTCTGTTCAAAATCTTAAACACTAGTTCAACTATAGTGCACAAACTCTACTTATTATGTATGGTTAAAATATGCAGATTTTTTTTTTATTCAGTCCTGGCGTCCATTGTAGAGGACATGAGAAAAATCTAATAAAAAATGATTTTGCACAAATCTCTTTTTTTTAGACTCATTTATATGTTGGAGAAGAGCAAATATCAAGAGGACATTTTTTGGACATTTTTTTTTTGTCCAGTGAAAAAAATTCAGGTCTGAAAGGGTTAAAATAAGAGGACATGGCAACACGGCATGAGAAGCGCTCTGCAGAGCGTAGGCTATACAAAAATTGACACCTCTGTCAGTGGTGGTGTAGATAAAATAACAGAACATAAGTTAAGTTAATTACTTTGGTCAGTGAGCTATTTTCTGTTTTCAAGACTGTTTGGTAACAGTACACATGAGCAGATCATCTTATATTTACATATATACTTTTAGAAGTAAATCTAATGGCCATATCTGTAGTCTCAAAATGTATATTTGCAGAATTCCCTGTTTTCAAGGGAAGGACGCAGCAGTGAGATTGTTGGATGTTGGTGTCTCCTCTTGGTAAAATTCAGTCCTGAAAGGAACCTATAGGCCTAAATATATATTGAACCTGTTTAGTCCAGTTCCTTGAATTACCACAGACAAATCACACACATTTTAAGGCTTAAATTACTTGGACCGGATTGGACCTTCACGGAAAGGGCTCCAGCGCTGTCCAGTCAGACTGACTCCAAAATCCCACCCTTTATTCGACACATTCTCAAACCCAGAATTCAGACGACTCGTCTTGAAAAGACGGGAACCGCCGTATTGAAGGCAACAACTACAGACAGACAGTCTATGAGAGAGACTCAAAGCTGGAGAAGTTTGATCTTGTGTGTCGCGCAAATGGAAGCAGAAACCTGAACATTTACTCTCTGCTGCGACCTTTTGACACCTTATTTCTCTGTACGTTTAGTGTCCAATAAAGTCTTTAGTTTTTCTCTCAACATCTGTGCTTTTGTCTTTTCTTAATGATTAGTTTGTTCAAATGTTATAAAGGTGTTATGTGTGTCATGCTTAACCGTCAAAATTGTTAAAGGAGAAGTCCACTTCCAAAACAACAATTTACAAATAATTTACTCACCCCCTGTCATCCAAGATGTTCATGTCTTTCTGTCATCAGTTGTAAAGAAATTATGGTTTTTGAGGAAAGCATTTCAGGATTTTTCTTCATATAATGGACTTCAATTGTGCCCCCGATTTTGAACTTCCGAAATGTAGTTTAAATGCATCTTCAAAGGACTCTGATCCCAGCCGAGGAAGAAGGGTCTTATCTAGCGAAACAATCGGTCATTTTTTCGAAAAATACAAATTTGTATACCTTTTAAGTACAAAAGCTCATGTAGCACAGGTTCTGGCATGCACATTCACAAAATACTATTGAATCATGTTGAAAGGTCACGCGGAACGTAGGCAGATCTACAGACCCAGTGTTTACAAAGCGAACGCACAGAAAATAAGAAAGTGCAAGTAAGTTAAACGCTGTTTACAAACAAAAAGGTACAACGTGTCGGACGATTCTGAAGTTGTCGGAGAAAATAAGATGGAGTTTTTTGCCATACTCTACCTTTTTTAGCCGGAGTGCACAGACAATGAACTTAGACGTGATTTGTTGTAGTGATGGGAAGTTTTACAGACTTGGATCTTTGAGTCTCATTCAGCAAAGTGAACAAATCTTTTTTCGAGTCATTTCATTCATTTTAGCAAAATCAGCATCACGTGACAGCCCCATAAGATGAACAAACGACTCGAAAAACCCGAAGACTCGAAACAGGTGAACTAATTCCAGTACAGAGCCTAATAGGATGTTGCGCATGTGCGACTGAACGAATCACTCCCCGAGATGACTCGTTCTTAGAGCAGAAAGACAAAACTGATCCATCAGTATGCTGAGAGCTGATCAAAACAATTCAGACCAGATTTTAGTGGCTTTTGTCTCTGTAAAGTGCTGGACTTGATCAAACGTCAAGTTTTAGGGACTAGAGCGAATTATCTCAATTTCGACATTGCTTTCTGTTGAAAACCCTGTTTTTTCCTCTTTTGAATTCAGGCTTAGGTTATCGTTTTCATCAAACAATTAATGCAAATTCACCATTGCATGCAATTATTATGAAATCAGATTGCTACAACATACACTTCAACTGTTTCTTAATTCTTAAAATGTACACACATTATCAGCCACTTTCCTCATCTCACGGTTTGAAGAGTCATATAGTCGTCTGGCTGTAAGCGACTGACTTTTCTGCTCCTCTACTCCTATCATTGAAATTGACTTTATACTTTTTGGTTAATCTTAATTAGGAGATTGAGAAGAGTTTTTGTGGTGTTCACTGTGCAGAAGAGTGAAGCTTGTGGTTTTGTTGTGGGCAGCTTTACTAACACCACAACGCTTTATAAAATACTTTTCTGACTTTTCTGCTCCTCTACTCTCATCACTGATCCTGCGATCCTGAAAAATAACAAAAAATAAAACAGAATCTGACAAAAAGATACAATTAAGGTAATATTACACTTCTATTAGTGAACATCACAGATTGAAGTCACCATTTTAAGCAGTTCTGCTATCTGTCTTTAGTATTAGTGAAACACTGGTGTGTTTCTGGTTGTCTTTCAGCATCTGCGCTTCACTAGATCTACTAGATCATCTGAGGGATTTGACTGAATCAAGATGCTGCTGATCATTGAAGCGCTTCTTCAATTCACATTGACTCAATTGTGAAAAAAGCCCAGCTTAGGTTGTACTTTTCCATCAACTGAAAAAGTTCAATCTACCACAGGCACTGATGACACAGTTTTACTCCGCTGTCATTGAGACAGTTCTGTGCTCTTCTATAACTGTCTGGTTTGGGGCAGCCAGTAAATCAGATATAAGAAGACTGCAACGGACTGTTAGGACAGCAGAAAGAATCATTGGTGTGCACCTGCCCAACCTTCAGGACTTATACATCTCCAGAGTGAAGAAACAGGCAGGAAACATCATCCAAGACCCTTCTCACCCCGGACACAACCTGTTTGCGCTCAGGCCCCCTCAGGTAGACGCTACAGATCCCTGAGCGCTAAAACATCTAGACATAAAAACAGCTTTTTCCCAAATGCCATCTCCACCTTAAACAGATAAACATGAATCATTACCTGGGTTCTACAATTCATATCTGTATTTCGTTCTCCATTCTAATTAATGTCTCTTTCTGTAGTATTATTATGTAAACTTCTGTAGTATTATTATGTAAATACTCATGCACATCTCTTATTTATATAGCTGTATATAGAGAAAATAATGCATAAATCTGTACATAAACCATCTGTTCCAGATTCATACATTATTATTTATTTTTATGTTTTTATTTTATTTAAATGTTGTATGTATGTATGTATGTATGTACCAGGAGCACCTTAAAAAAACACAACAAATTCCTTGTGTGTTTGTGCACACTTGGCAAATAAAGCTAATTCTGATTCTGATTCTTCTCATTTTAGCTGCTCTAGGACAGGTAAGCTTGTGTTCTAGTATGAATATTACACACATGAATACTGATGATTGATCATTATGATTCCTGTTGCTGCAGGATCACAGAGCTGCTGTTGCAGAGCAGATATTTCCACTGGATATGGTACCGAATTCAGTTGATGACCAACATATGGGCTGCCACGAGAAAATGGCACATCTGTGAAGACAAAATATCTGCAGATGGACATCAATAACTCAGCTAAATTTAAACATTATTGGCAAATCAGTAACAATGTTGTCAAGTTTCCAAAAGATCATTTAACAAGCAATCATTTAATTGCTCTTCATGTGTACACTCAGAGATGGGCATAAATACATAGAAATGTATTTAAAATAAAAATACAAAATACTGAGTGGAAAAATGTATTTAAATACAAATACAAAATACTGTGTAAAAAAATGTATTTAAATACAAATACAGTATTTTGTATTTTTAAAATACACAAAATACATGTGAAATTGGCCCTCAAGTGCAGGCATCCCTATTAGGCTGAAATATATCTGGACATATTCTGAATGCAAAACAAAAACATTTAGATGTACTACTGATTAGAAATGATCTTCCCTTCCCCTAGGAAAAACAAAACTAATTTTTTTTTTCCCCAAACATCTTTTATTACGTTTTATCACCATCATGACTTCAACTCAGTAACAAGAACTCTGCTCTCTCTGTCATTCTGTCACCATAATCTCCCTCTCTCTTTCTTTCTTTCTTTCTTTAGTGCTTGCTTCCTTGCTGCTAATCACAAATAAACTTATGTAGTGAAAAATAGCAGCCATTTATATACTTACTTCTGACCAGGTTACAATCCAGGCTATTCCTTGTGGTGAGCAAAGAGCAGGGATGGGCAATATGACCAAAATATTATTTTTACTTCGCAGCAAGTTTTAAAACCACGTCAAAAACTAACTGAATTTCTTTTTTTTTTTTTGCAGGTTGTACAATACTTTTTAAGCATAGCAACTTTTATATTTATTTCATGTAAAGTTTGCTCCTATATACAGTTAGAAAGTTTATAAAAAATTATAATATATATATATATATATATATTTTTTTTTGAAGAATAAATCTAAAAGCTGAAGAGTTGTGCATCATGCATCAGTGTCATAACAAATGCACACAATCACTACATTAAAGTGATGGTGACAGACAGTGATTAACCTTCTTTTGTCTCTACATCAATCATTTGCATAGATGGGGGAACATAATCACAATTCGGAAATGTTACATGGCATGGAAATGGCATTTTCATTAAGCACCATGTTTGTAAAATGCTAAAATTTACTAAATGAGCCTGCATAGCAGAAATATTGAATAAAGTAATGGTCCATGTTTCATACATTCGTTAATTAAAAGAAAATGTTTAATGAATTAAAAAAAAATACAATTTAGTGTTACACAGATTAATGTTTTTTTTTTTTTTTCTAAAATCACAAGTTACAAATTCAAATACTGCGTTTAACGGGATTATTTGATTATTTTGGTGTGGAGAACAATTACCGAGTTGCCCCTCCGATTTACAGAATTATATAACAAGGCACATTGTCGTTATTCCACTCTGTCACGGAGTGTGCGCACAAAAAAAAAAACAACTTTACCTGGCAAACGTGCAAGTGTAAATATGAATCTCATTTCGCGCTTTAAACAGCAAAGTACAACTGAACCAAGAACATCACACTATATTATTCATTCATTCATTCATGCTTCTTCATCCACCCCAACGTTCCAATAATTCCTGCTGCCCCACTAAACACTGCAAGGATTTATTTGCTCTAAATGACCTAGGCCTATGTAAACAATTTTGAAAAGTTTAATCGATTCACACTTTATATCATCGCTGCCTAAGATATATAAAGTTCTGTCATATCACCCAGCCCTAACATGCAGTAATTAAAAAAAAACCTATCAAAACTGATTGGCTAACAGGCAGCTAAGGCTCTTTTTCTCCTACACGTGGCGGTGCTTTTTTATTCTTTCATGTTTACTGAAGGCAAATCTGAATGATGCACCATTTTAACTTTAATCAACAAGGAATTGATCATGATGACACCCTTACCTTAATGCAGAAAACTGAGAAAAGTTGCTGATCCAATGCTGACTCTGCTACAGGCAGCTCACGTGCATGAGTGTTAAGGTTCGGGGAGGGATGTGTCTGAACTAAATCAGCACCCTGATAAAGAGGCTGATTGGCACAAAGTATTTTATGTATTTTGAAAATACAAAATACTCATCTTAAATGTATTTAAATACAAATTACACTAGATTTTTCCCAAAGGCTTTACAATACAAAATACAAAATAGTATTTTGTATTTCAAATACGTATTTTAAATACATTTATCTAAAATACTGCCCATCCCTGTGTACACTGTTTACATATATACCGTCAATTTAATGATGACACTCGTTACGGTAGAAAACAGTACAAAGACAACACATTAAAATGGTATTCACTTCACTTTCTGTTAACAGAAGCAATACAGATTCTGAAGAAACAACACAATAAATGCTATTCAACTTATTGCGGTACTACAGCTAATATTATAAGCACGTTCTGAACAAAGAGATTCGTTTCGGCTCATTTACGTTGATCCTAAAATGACACAAAGTTTTGGAACTAAATCTTGTTTTGAAATCTACACTTGTGAAAGTGCTGAGCTGACAAAATATTCTCAGTATCCTTACATAAAAGAACTGCTAATTCCTCCGTATGAGAAGTTTAGAGTCACTGCTGTCAGGACAAAGCAATATTCTAATAATTTCTGGTGTGATACCGTTTACACTTTGAAAAGCTCTGGAAGAAAAAGTTACATGAACTGTGCTCTATTCAAGAAACACTAAAACAAGTGTTGCACTGAAAAATGTGCTCTGAATTGATATGAGTTAATTATCAGTTTCATTTTGATTTTTTCTCAATTTCAATAATCCTTTGTCAGAAAACAATTTGTTTTAACACTATGAAATGAAGTTGTTTTAACTGACTAAATTTTAATAAAGTTAATAAAGTTAATAAATAAATTACTTTTTGGGGGGATTTTTACACTACCATTCAAAAGTATTAAAAAAAAAGATGTTTAATGTCTCTTAAAGTCTCTTCCGCTCACCAAGCCTTCATTTATTTGACACAAAGTACAGGAAAAACAGTAACATTTAAAAATATTTTTACCATTTAAAATAACTGTTTTCTATTTGAATACATATTAAAATTTAACTTATTCCTATGATCAAAGCTATGTTTTCAGCATCATTACTTCAGTCTTCATTGTCACATGATCCTTCAGAAATTATTCTAACATGCTGAAATAAATAAAAAGCTTTTGTAACATTATACACTCCACCATTCAAAAGATTGTAGTCAGTATATAAATTATAGAAATTAATAATTTTTATTTAGCAAGAATGCTTTAAATTCATTAGAAGTGATAAAGATTTCTATTTCAGATAAATGCTGTTCTTCTGAACTTTCTATTAATCAAAGAAAAATATGTGAAAAATTCTACTTAGCCGTTTTCAAAATAATAACAATAATAATAACAATAATAACAACAACAATAACAACAACAACAATAATAATACTTTTATTTATTTATTTTTTTTAATTAATGACTAAATGAATGATTTCTGAAGGATTGTGTTACCTGAGTAATTTCAGCTTTGAAATCACAGGAATAAATTAATATTTTAAAATATATTCAAATAGAAAATTATTTTTTTTAAATAGTAAAAATATTTTTAAAATGTTACTTTTTTTGCTGTAATTTGGATCAAGTAAATGCAGGCTTGGTGAGCAGAAAAGACTTTTAAAACATTAAAAATTTTTTTTTTTTTTTTTTTTCTGGTAGTGTACATGCATCTTTTTTGTTGACATCTGAAACTACACTGAATAATTAGACTCCTGACTAATTTAGAACTTTATTTTTTTTTCTTACTAAATTTCATATTTAGTATTTGCAATACTTTGCAATAACGTTCTATATGCTAACATTACTTGATCTTGGTAAATGGTAATGTTCATTACTACATATACAAATATTTTTTAATATTTCAAGTTGGATAAAATTGCTTTATGTTGAACCATCAGTGATAGTAAGCCAGCACTAAAAAAAAAAATACTGGTTTAGAAACAATTTCTCCTCAGTACTTGCCAATAAATTAGCAACAAATAACACTTTGAAACAAACATGAAATGAACATGAAGTAGAATGACTAAAATAGTTATCAAACATACACCAAAATATTTTATACAGTGAAAAACAACATGTAAATTAATAAATGTCTTAAATCCAGCCAGTCTATTTATAATGAAATAAATATTGCTTCCAAACTGCTACATTTAACATTAAAAAGTGGCAAATGATGGGGGAAACAACCTTTTTTTGGAAACTTTGAAACCTTTGCTCTATTAGAGAATGAGAAGATTCACTCTTTTAACCATTAAAGATGAAACAGCACTTTCAAGTTGGAAGTTCTTTCAGCACTTTCAAGTTGGAAGTTGGAAGTTCATGTAAGAAAATACATGATGTACAGTAGTTTTGGTATAATGGATGTTTTTGCTCATGTGTTCAGTCCAACAGAGAAAGGTTTTCTCTGCAAGAACAGAAATGAGGAAACTGAGGAAAGATTGATCAACAGTCTTATCAACTTAAAATATTACTTTAATTTCAACATGTTTTGAAAACAGATGAATGCTAACGACTAAGTATATGACTAAGTATATTTTGTCACCTGAAGATTACAACATACAATTCAAAATATTTTTTTAAGTGACCTGCTGTCAGGTATACACAGGGATGAGACCAGAAGCAGTGGTAAGTGGAAACAGAGAAATGTTTATTTACAGATTGGGATAAAACAGAATGCAGGAAGTAAAGGTGATTCAGGTTTCTTATCTGACTGTCCTTGTAATGATGAGTAGACTGAATATGGGGGGCAAATCGTGCCACTAATTACCAACCAAAGGAAACAGTCGCATACTTTTTACGTGTGAGAAGGAGTATGTCGCAACACGGACGCCTGACACGAACGCCGGAGAAGGTGCACGTCGCAACACAGACGCGTGACACGAACGGTGGAGGAGTATGTTGCTGCCACACTAAATTAATATCTTACTGTAGTATTGAGTGAAAAAGAAATTGGAAACTGATCTCTTAAAGGAAATTGATCTGCTTATGCTTGTATGTGATTTTATTTTGATAATGTTTGTATTTTGTGTTTTGGGACAGACTGCCATGGTTTTGATTTAATTTGTCTCTTTATTTTGAGTTTATTGGTTTGTTTATTTTAAATTGATTTGGTTTTCCCTACCTGTGATGTGGGGGGGTTTAAAGAATTGGTGTGAATAAAAAAAAGTATTTATTAAGAGATTAAAGGACCTTGTTTGTGCCCACACAACATTACTCTCATGTTTTTCCCCTAGGTTTTTTTATATTTTCTTTATCAATCATTAACTTTTTTCTTTTACTTTCCTGTGTTCTGATGACACTGGATATATCCTTGACACAAATCGTGTATACAAAGTTTTATGTAATGCCATCTCTGTACTGTTTATAAACATAATAATAAAAAATAAAGAAAGAAAGAATTTATTCACTTTCTCTTGGAGATTAATGACTGTGCAAACTGTACACCACCAAGTCGCAATTTTATGCTATGTTTACGATTATTACCAACTTCAAATATGAGAACATAAAATTGATAATTATAATCTATAAACATAATATTCTGGGATAGGCCTATGTCATTCTGAGCTTTTATTTTTGATGCTTATAAGATTTTATTTTTAAATCAGCTGACTATACAATGAGTCAATAGATTAGCTCACAATATCAGACTATATGCGATATTGTTTTCAGGAGATGAAGTCATTTTAACAGCCTATTATTTTCAATAAATCAACAATAACAAAATATAGGAAAATACTATTCTAATCATACATTTCAAAACAATGCAGTATAATTTTCAAATGTTTTAATTAGTGCTGTCAGTAATGATTATTTTGTTAATCACATGCTAAAGATTTTATTTATTTATGTATGTTTTGTAATTAAGATAAGTGTACTATAGCTTTTAGTACAAAATAAATAGGCTACATGTAATGATGAGGCAATAATAATTGGTTGAAATTAAGTATCAAAAGTAAGTAGTCATATTGTTTTACTGATAAACACTATTAAAATACATTAAGACATGTATAAACAATAAAATTGCGTGTTATAGCCTAAGAAATGCCAGCAGACGGCGCCAGCGGCCTGACGATTGTTGTTAAACTTTGCATTACGAGCAAACCATTGTTTCTCTATAGTTTAATTCCATTTAATCTGTATGTTTGGCCACATGTTTATGATAGAAATACTACACCCAACAGTTTAAAGTTGTATTTTGAAACCCAAAAATGTATTTATAAATATATTGATGCGTTCATGTGTTGCTGGCGTATGTTTTTAAGTCAAATAATTTCAACAGCACAAGTTTTGTCCACATTCCCAAATGCAAGTTATTGTGGAAAATAAATTACCAAGCATAGAATAAAATAAGGCAGTGGCTATATGCACTAAGTGCAAATAGCAATAGAGGCTATTTACACTATGTTAAAATAGGATTTTTTGCTATTTATACCACTTATTGCAATTATCTGCACCTCAGTATTTAAGTACATTCTAAAACAGTATGCAACTTACTGAGTGTAAATTTTAATTCAAATTATTAAATAGATGCCATGGTTGACACCTTATTAGGACAATAAAGCCCTGCATTCCCATAAAGACATACAAGGACTGTAAATGGTTCTGCCACAAACTCAACTCTGTTGAACAGAACAGTACCAGAGGGTTAAAGGGATACAGATGTTTATGTTGTCCCAAGCACATATTTCTTTTTCTTTCTTCTCTGCAAAATAAAAAAATTAAAAGACTTATTGAAGACCACCTTTGTTCTTAAATGCAACACATAAACTTTTGGAGTTTTAGGTTCTCACGGAGTGGGAAATCTAAAATTATAAATATATAAAAAGAAATATAAAATTACAGTATACTGGATACCAGATCTAAGATACAGTTATTCAGGTGAAGGAGATTCTAGCGGATGACAAATGCCAAGTATTAAAAGTCTTCCTTCATACTTTTTTTTTTTCTTCTTTTTTTTTTTAGTGAAAATTACAAATTAGTTTAGAAAGAAGTTTGTGGTGTAGTGGATCAAGTAGTTTGATAGTCTTTTTTTTTTTAATAGTACTAATAGTAAATTAAATGATTATACTTATTTTGAATTTGATAATTTCAGAGCTAATATTTTTTCACAGAACAAATTCATCACACTCAAGCAAAGAGAAAAATAAATTATATGATGACACTGAACAGACAAAATAAATACCAAACACAACAGTAATGTGGCACAATGAGTCGAAACTCACCAAATCCGCTTCTCATTCATATAATTTTTTGTTTAGGACCACAAACAGGTAGATATAATCTTTATCTTGCAGGGTCTTAAAATTAACTAATTACTCAGTAATCTATTTAATCTTTCCACTTGTTCATTACATTATGCCGTTGTTCTCTGGTTTGAAGTGTGCTAGTTATCCTTGGGAGCATATTTTTAATTTATTTGATATTATTTATGCATATTTTTATTCACATTTTCCATAGGCACCTAATAAATTAAATCTATTTATCTGTAAACTGAAGTATTATTTTTATTGTGTTATATTTATTATTTATTATTTATTATGTATTTTATTGTGGGTTACAGACATTTACTATTTAGACATTAAAAAATGCAAAATAGACACTTAATGTTGTTAAACATTATTTAATATTTATAACAAAAAATTGATATTTCAACAAAAATACAAAATCAAGAATGAAAGAAGAAAAAGAAAGTAATCAACATGAATAATACTGGGGTAGTCCAAATTTGGGGACTGAACAATGTCTAAAATCATACTCCTTAAAGCTTTTATACGAGGCATGCAGTGGAAGCCTCAGAACTAAAGTGCATGTGTTAGCCTCTGGATAAATTCGTAGTGATCCATTTACTGGAATCATCATTGAAGTGTGTTCTCCTTTTATTCATCGCTTTTATAATTTAAATTTTATTTCTCTTTGTTATGCCTCCTCAATTCCTCTAGACTTCTAAGGAGGACGTAACACAGCCAATACACACAAAGACACACACACACTCATAATACATGGTTCTACAGTGACGTTGCCATAACGTCGTCGCGGGTCTATCGTCTGCCCTCCCTATCAATCCCATTCAAAATTTGACACGGTCTGACGGCGACGTAAGGGTAGGCTGCGCCTTATCCTTAGCCTGCTTAGCCTTAAAACGGCACGATGTGCCCCTCATACACAGCTCAGGTCACTACTTTCCCAAAATGAAAACAACGTTGCATCAAAACTTGCATCCTTATTTCTCAAGGGTCAAAGTTGAGATGTTGCTTCACATCTAATAAAATGAACGCAAGTGATTTTAATATGCATAGAAAATATAATAAATGGGTCATTCCATGAAATCGGTGCCTTTTCCACATGGAAAATTAAAATAAATAAATAAATAAATAAAATAGTTTAATTAACTTTTTTTTTAGCTTTTTTTTTTTTTCAAAATATCCCTGAAATGAAGACACCTTAAAATTACAAAACATTGTACTGTCTTGGTATGGTTAATATTTTTCGACTTTTTAAAATATTTCTTGTCATTCAGATGACCAAAAATATTCTAATTTTGGAGGGTTTCAATTAAGAAAAAAAATATATATATTTTTACAAGAGAGATATTAAAAAAACAGCTTCAAAAACATATATAGTTAGAGTTACAATGGTAAAACCTGGAAGGCTGTATTAAATGTAATTTTTACATTTTTTATTAAATTAACAACAGTAACAGGATTGACGTGTAAAAATGTATGATAGTTTTTGCTCAGAATGACTGAATGAATAAATAAACTAAATAAATAAATAGGACACATTCTAATGTATGGGAGAAAAGTAAAAGTAAAGCATTTTTACTATTTTTTTATGCTTGAAAACTTTAACCTCTTAATATTTCAAAACATTTCAAAGTATTTTTTTTTATGACCTACGCAGTTCAGGTCACTTCTTTTCCACAGCGTCGCATCAAAACTTGCATCCTTAATTTGCACTTTAAACCCTGATAAGTCTAACCCTGATAACCGAACTAAAAAAAAAAAAAGATTGTCTTAAAAACATTCAGTACAAGTAACTCAAAAAACTTAAGTAATGACTTTTATTGAACAGAATTTTCTAAACCTCTTCCATTTAAGACAATAAAAATGAATATTTAAAATACAACAATATATTGTTTATTGTGGAAAATACATTTCTACACACTGTAGGCATTCACCACAGCCACCTTCACCTGAGATGTCACCCAGAGCACCGCCCACCCGCTCATCCTCACCTGAGTTCTAATCACCTGCACCTGACTTCAATCAGCCACACCCTATTTAAAGGACATTCAGTCATTCCTCTCTTGTCGGGTCTACTGTTTGCACCTCGTGACGTTTGCTCCTGACCTGATGTACTTCTTGTATGTTGAACTCTCCCATGCTCATTGACTGGACTATCATCTGCTCTATCGTACAAGGACTATCAGCTAAGCTATCCATTACCATTTGTCTCAACCTCTGTGTGTTCTCTCATTTGTGAAATAAACGCTGGTTTGGATTGTCACTCACCTCTCGTCTCCTCCTGTGTGTGTGTGACAGAAGACCCAACCTACACAAAGATGAGCACAGAGACACCAGCTGCAGTCGATCCTCTCATGGAGTTGGTGAATGCCTTCAAGGCAGCGTTGAATCCAACACCTCCGCCGCCACCTGCCTCAGGATGTCCCAGACACAACGAAATTGTCGCATCACACTTGGCCTATGTTTATATTGTGGACAACAGGGACATCTTCTCCGCACCTGCCCCATCAGACCCCCCATGCCCGGTGGTGAGTACTATTCTGTCTAAGTGTTGAAACCGCTAACCTTTCATTATTACCTGTTACTCTGCATACTTCTGATCGCTCTCTCTCTGTGTCTGCTCTGGTTGACTTAGGCTCCTCCGGCAACTTCATCTCCCAGGACTGTTTGAAACAACTTCAACTCCCACGTCATCGCCATCACCAGGTTTATGCGGTTACAACTATTCAAGGAAAACCACTCGGGCATGGGAGAGTACGTCACTTTTCACCTTTCATCACTCTGCAAGTTGGGTTATTTCATCAAGAGGAGACCAAGTTTCTGGTACTGGAGAAGTCCACCGTAAGCATCATCCTGGGACGCCCCTGGCTTCATCTACACTGTCCAGAATTCCGCTGGGACCCCTGCGACATCACACGTTGGAGTCAGATGTGTCATACCTAATGCTTGTCTAAGTTACCTCATCCTCACACTGTTCCAGCTCTAGTGGCATCCACACAGATTGAGAGCCCTGAACCCGCCTTCACACCCGAAATCCCAGCGGAGTACATGGCATTCCAGGATGTGTTTAGTAAGCAAGCAGCCACCCATCTACCACCTCATCGGCCATGGGACTGCGCTATTGACTTGCTGCCTGGAGCTCAACTACCCAAGGGAAGGGTATATCCTCTGTCCATCCCGGAGCGCCAGGCGATGGAGGATTACATTGCAGAGGCCCTTAATCAAGGATTCATCGGACCATCTACCTCACCGGCCGCTTCGAGCTTCTTCATGGGTAAGAAGGATGGAGGTCTCTGCCCATGCATTGACTACCGGCAACTCAACTCACAAATCATTCAACAACCCTATCCGCTCCCCTTGGTTCCTGCCGCCCTCGAAGAGCTTCGTGGAGCCCAGGTGTTCACAAAGCTGGACCTGCGAAGTGTGTACAACCTCATTCGTATTCGTGAGGGAGACGAATGGAAGACCGCCTTTTAACACCTATGGGGCACTATGAATACCAAATCATGCCGTACGGCTTATCCATCAGTCCTTCTGTTTTCCAAACGTTTATGAACGAGGTGTTCCGTGAGTTCCTCCATCGGTTCATTGTGGTCTACATTGATGACAACTTGATCTACTCTCAGAACTTAGCCGAACATCGCCAGCACGTTCAGCAGGTCCTCCTCAAACTCTGCCAGCATCATCTGTATCTCAAACTGGAGAAATGTGAGTTCCATAAACCATCTGTTCAGTTCCTAGGATATAACATCAGTGCCGAGGGCATGCTCATGGACAAGGAGAAAGTCGACGCTATCCAGAAGTGGCCAAAACCCAACAGTATCAAAGAACTCCAACGTTTCCTAGGATTCACCAACTTCTACCGTCGATTCATCAAGGGATACAGCTCCATCACAGCTCCATTGACCTCCCTCCTGCGGGGTAAACCCAAACACCTCACCTGGAACCCCACTGTCCACGAAGCATTCCAACATCTCAAGCACCTCTTCAGCACTGCACCCTTATTACACCATCCAGATCCAGAACTCCTGTTCACGGTTGAAGTTGACGCCTCCACCACTGGAGTGGGTGCAGTGAGCTTTCTATTCACGTAAGCGGTCTCCGGCGGCACAAAACTACGATGTGGGAAACTGAGAACTGCTTGCTATCAAACTAGCCCTGGAGGAGTGGCACCACTGGTTAGAGGGGGCAATTCATCCATTTACCATCATCACGGACCACAAGAACCTTCAATACCTTAGAGATGCAAAACGACTCAATCCCAGACAAGCATGTTGGGCTCTTTTCTTCACACGCTTCAGTTTCAAGATCACATACCAACCTGGTTCCAAAAACATCCCCGCAGATGCCCTCTCTCAACAATCATCGTCTGAACATCCAACAGACCCCGAACTCTCCAGGAGCCTGCTCTGCTGGAATGCCCAGAAGGTAAGATCTACGCCCCTCGCTCCCAACGCCAAAACCTTCTGGGCACAGCTCACCAGTCTCCGGGCTATGGACATCCAGGCAGCAAGCGGACCCTCTCGCTTCTCCAAACTCGTTTAGTAATAAACGCCAACCTGATTGACTGGGAGGGGTACGGACCAGAGGAGCGATCCTGGGTTCCCCGAGATGATGTATTGGTGCCACGTCACCCAGAGCACTGCCCACCTGCTCATCCTCTGTTCTAATCACCTTCACCTGACTTCAATCAGCCACACCCTATTTAAAGGACATTCAGTTATTCCTTTCTTGTCGGGTCTACTGTTTGCAACTTGTGACGTTTGCTCCTGACCTGATGCATTTCTTCTATGTTGAACTCTCCCGTGCTCTCCGGATCCCACGTGGCTCATTGACTGGACTATCATCTGCTCTATCGTACAAGGACTGTCAGCTAAGCTATCCATTACTATTTGTCTCAACCTCTGTGTGTTCTCTCGTTTGTGAAATAAACGCTGGTTTAGATTGTCAATCAACTCTTGTCTCCTGTGCGTGTGTCTGACATTAACAGAGTAGTTCACTTTATAAAAAAAAAAAAAAAAAACTGATAATTTATTCACCCCCATGTCATCCAAGAAGTAAATGCCTTTCTTTCCTCAGTCAAAAAGAAATTAAGGTTTTTGAGGAAAACATTCCAGGATTTTTCTCCATACAGTTCACTTTAAAGGTGGCCAACGGGTAGAAGGTACAAACTGCACTTTCAGTTCAGCCTCAAAGGTCTCTACACAATCCCAGTTGAGGAATAAAGGTCTTATCTAGCGAAACGATCAGTCATTTCCTATAAAACATAAATGTGTATATACTTTAACCACACCTTGTCTCGCACTAGCTCGACCCAACTTGTGTTATCACGCACGTGTGACGTAGGCAGAAGTTCTAACCCAGTGTTTACAAAGCAAACATGCAAAGAAATTTAAACAATGTCGGACGATTGTGAAGTTAGAGGAGAAAACAAAATGAGTTTTTCACCCTACCCTACCTTCTTGAACCTAAGTGCCCTGATGACGAACAAACTGCACATGAAGTTTCCTATATAACTTCCTCAGCTGGGATTGTGTAGAGCCATTTGAAGCTGCATTTAAACTGCATTTTTAATCTTCAGTCCGTTGACCACCATTGAAGTCCACTATATGGACAAAAATCCTGGAAGGTTTTCTTCAAAAACATTAATTTCTTTTTGACTGAAGAAAGAAAGACATGAACATCTTGGCTGACATAGGGGTGAGTAAATTATCAGTAAATTGTGATTCTGGAAGTGAACTAATCCTTTTAGTACAATCATGATCACAAATCTGAGCAAGTGCTGGGCTGAAAAGTTTAAGTAGTACAAATGTAATGATAACACTTTGCTATGCAGAACATTTGAAGAAAAATGGTCCACTTCATATTAATCAAACAGACAAATCCCATACTGAATGCTGGTGAAAATGACATATATACTTGTGTTCATAAATTCATATACCGCTTGCAGAAATTGTTTAATGCTGATTTTAACTAAATAAGAGTGATCATGAAAACTGTATGCTATATGAAGGATCATGTGACACTAAAGACTGGAGTAATGATGCAGAAAATTCAGCTTTGATCACAGCAATCAATTACATTTTACATATATTTAAAGAGAAAATAGTTCATCCAAATTGTAACATTTCACACCATTACTGTTGCACTGTATCTTTGATCAAATAAATGCAGCCTTGGTGAACAGAAGATTAAAAACATTTAAAAAATCATAATGTTTCCAAACATTTGACAAGTACTGTATGGAAATCTGTAGAAAACCATGTATGAACTGATGCCATTGTTGTTTACAACAGCAAGTGAGGACACATGTGCAGAAGGCAGTATAATCAGGAAGTAAATAAGACTAAACACAACTTACACTGCCAAATCATGCTGGTGCCTAACCTAAAAGAAAAGAAAATGTCAAAGTTTAATCCTCCATCAAAAACACTCTGAATTCCTTATACTTACAGTAGAGTTCATTACTATGTAGACGTGCCACAATATCATACAGAAATATCCATCCTAATTTTACAGCATGGCACTTTTTTTTTAATGTGAGAGACTTCAATAGCTACTACAGGCAATCTAGGGTAAAACAATATCTGCAATGCAAACCAGCATGCAATATATATAATAATAAATTAATTAAACAAAGAAATACCTATTAGCAGTTTTAAACATCAAAACAGACCATTTTCAATTCAATTTACAAGTGGATGTGCCACTTTTACGTGTCACTTCTGTTACTGTGAATGTACAGTAATGCAGTACAGTACACTGCAGCGCTCTAGTAACGGAACTCCCGCCTTCTATATGACAGAGTAAATAGAAGAGAAGCTGCTGCTAAGTTATATGCTTCTGCTCTGGTAAACACGAGACAAAAAGACAGTATACATTAACTAGACCAAACTAAAATGGACGTAGTTTAACGTCATTTGAGTATATGAAACGTTACTTTTCAAGCAGTTTCTCCTCAAATGGCTTTTTCAAGTAAAGACCGTTCACTCGTCGCTCATATTTGCACTCCCATACACTTATAACACGACCTTCAGGCGACTATATGGTATTTATTATTATACGTTTATTTGTTAGTACATTAATAGATGTACAACCGCTATCATGTAAGGTTAATTCATATTTCTCCTTTAAAACGGCACACAAATTCATAGCAGTATTCCTCCTTGCACCGAATATAACTGTTTACAGTATACCATGTCAACTCTACAATTACTCCATAAAAAGATACATACAAACTGCCACATTTTTTTCAAAAACCCTCTTAAAACACATTTAAAAATACATATTAAACACTTACTTTGAGACCTGTTATGATTATCGTCGAAAAGTTAAGAGCACAGATCCAACTTTCTGCAGATTCAATCAGCGTCTTCCATAGAGTCGATTTTTGCGGGCGCCTTCACCAGGCGGGAGCTTCTTCTGCAGCTCGTTACCACCACCTACTGCTTTGAGACTTCGTCGAGTAATATATTCTATCAATAAACTCAAAAGTCACATCAGTGGCTCGCACTAATGTTGAAACAATTAAAAAAATAAGTAGAGTAAAATTATACATTTAAGTAGAGCCTCATTCATCAACAAGTAGTTCAGATTAATTAAAACAAATAAGTTTTATTAACACAAAAACTAAAAAAGTCTCAAAATATCAAAGTTAGTAGAACTTTTTTTTTGAAAATTAAGTTTACTGTGCTTAAGTATTTTGAACGTTTGGGTTTACAGTGTGGGTTTACCTCACAATCTGTGTTAGTGTACACATAAATATCAAATATTCTTTTGTCTTTTATAAAAATAAAAGCAAAGCTTTTTTACTGTTTTATATGATTGAAAACCATCTTTGGCCTCTAAATGTTTCAAAACATTTCAAAATATTTTTTTTAATGATCTGCGCGGTTCAGGTCACTTCTTTCCCAATGTCATGAATCTGGTCAGTGTCCCGCTGTCCGCTCACCACCGGATGTCACTCTCACCCCATCATTACACTCAGACTGTTGCTTTGCACCCCGGACTACTAGTCATATCACCCATCACGCCCATTGCGTTGCCTCCTATAGCCAATCAGGCTCACTATAAAAACCCCGGACTTTCCCCTTGCAAGTCACGGATTGTTGATAGTGTTTTTCCCTTGTTTAGCGTTTCCTAGTTCCTAGTTCCTTGTGTTTTTGATTCCCTCGCCTGGCTCCCCGTTTTCTACTGATCGCTGCCTGCCCTTTGGACTCTTTTTCATTTATTGGATTATTCTCTACGTCTTGCCTGTGTTATACCCGTTTGCTCCTGTTTGACCCTGCCTGTACGACCATGTTTTTGTCTCTCCCCTTTAATAAAGGCTCGCAGATGGATCCGCTCGCCTCTCATCTTGCACTCCACGTCACACCCAACATGAACACAGTGTCATGTCAAAATTTGCACCTTATTGTGGGTTTAATTCACAATCTAAGTTAGCGTACACATACATATTAAATTACAGTATTTTCTTTTGTCTTGTAATTTCACCTTCTACCTAAGCTTTTTAAATTCTGATTAGTTAAATATATATTGCATGTATTTTTAAGCTGGCCTTATATATATATATACACATTTTTTTCTGATATATATAACAGGATATATTTGAATGTACAGGGGAAAAATAAAAGTAAAGGTTATTTATTTATTTATTTATTCATTCATTCATTCATTTATTCATTCATTCATTTATTTATATTTTTAAGCTTTAAAAACTTCTTTGACCTCTAAATGTTTCAAAACATTTCAATGTTTTTTTTTGTTTTTTGTTTTTTTGACCTCCACAGTTCAAGGTCACTTCTTTCCCAACATGAACACAGTGTCACATTAAAACTTGCATCCTCATTTTGGGTTTACTTCACAATCTGTGTACATATAAATATCAAATTACAGTATTGTATTTTGTTTTGTCATTTTACATTCTTAAAATTTATATTAGTCAAGTTGGCCTTTAGATGTGTGGTAAAAACCTAAATAATATACACTGACCAAAATGATAAAAGCAACACTTTCGTTTTTGCCCCCATTTTCCATGAGCTGAACTCAAAGATCTAAGACTTTTTCTATATACACAAAAGGACTATTTCTCTCAAATATTGTTCACAAATCTGTCTAAATCTGTGTTAGTGAGCACTTCTCCTTTGCCAAGATAATCCATCCAGGTGTGGCATATCAAGACGCTGATTAGAAAGCATGATTATTGCACAGGTGTGCCTTAGGCTGGCCACAATAAAAGGCTACTCTAAAAAGTGTGCAGTTACTGTATTGGCGGGGTCCGAAAACCAGTCAGTATCTGATGTGACCACCATTTGCCTCATGCAGTGCAACACATCTCCTTCGCATAGAGTTGATCAGGTTGTTGATTGTGGCCTGTGGAATGTTGGTCCACTCCACAAGTTGCTGGATATTGGTAGGAACTGGTACACGCTGTTGTATACGCCGATCCAGAGCATCCCAAACATGCTCAATGGGTGATGTCTGGTGAGTATGCTGGCCATGCAAGAACTGGGATGTTTTCAGCTTCCAGGAATTGTGTACAGATCCTTGCAACATGGGGCCGTGCATTATCATGCGAGGCCGGTTGGATGTACAGCCAAATTCTCTGAAAGGCCTTTGGAGACGGCTTATGGTAGAGAAATGAACATTCAATTCATGGGCAACAGCTCTGGTGGACATTCCTGCAGTCAGCATGCCAACTGCACGCACCCTAAAAACTTGCAACATCTGTGGCATTGTGCTGTGTGATAAAAATGCACATTTTAGAGTGTTTTTTTATTGTGGCCAGCCTAAGGTACACCTGTGCAATAATCATGCTGTCTAATCAGCATCTTAATATGCCACACCAGTGAGGTGGATGGATTATCTCAGCAAAGGTTCAATAACACAGATTTAGACAGATTTGTGAACAATATTTGAGAGAAAAAGGCTTTTTGTGTACATAGAAAAGGTCTTGGATCTTTGAGTTCAGCTCATGAAAAATGGGGGCAAAAACAAAAATGTTGCGTTTATAATTTTGGTCAGTGTACATATCTCAGGGGTCAAAGACGAGATGTCCATGTTGGTCCACATCAAGTAAAATTAACACAAGTGATTTTATATACATAGAAAGTGTATTAAATGGAAGTGTATACTATAATGTTTTTTAGAACTTTTGTGAAAATAAAATGTCACAATGGGTGAAATTACACTAAATGACATTTTAATTGGTGTCTTCTGGAAATCATGTATGATAGTAATTTTTTGCTCAGAATTTTTTTTTATTAATTAAACAGTACAGGAAGTTTTTTTTTGACCTCCACAGTTCACGGTCACTTCTTTCCCCAACATGAACATAGTGTCACATCAAAACTTGCATCCTCATTGTGGGTTTACTTCACAATCTGAGTTAGTGTATACATCAATATCAGATTACAGTATTTTCTTCTAATTCTTTTCTTAGATTTTAATGTATGGGTATTAGTTAATGTATGGGTAATATTATTGTAATTATCTTTTTGTAAGTATTTTTTTGATGCCAGAAATCTTTGTCCTCTATGTGTTCTTTGAGTTAGGGTTTGGGTTAGAGATCGGACATACTGTTTACTTCTCTAGACTGCTGCTTTTTTTTATGTCAATTTATGATTGTGTACAGTCACTATGAATTCTCAAGAAACCACGTTGAAAGGTTAATTTGTCTAGTTTGAAACCACACAAACCAGAGACAGTATTACTTCTTAAAGCACACACACACATACACATATCATCAGCAATATAAAAGCCACCTTCTTCATTTCTTGGTTTAAAGAGTCATTGTCATTTGGCAGTGAGCAAATGCATTTTCTGATCTTGTCCTCTCATTGTTGAGCTCCTGAAAAATAAAAATAAAACAGAATCAGGCAAAAAGAGGTAACAATATTCAGCATAATAGATAAATGTTTAAATGACTCTTGTACTTCTACTGCACAGGTGTTACAATCACCGGCTGGGATGCCCTGGTTGTCCACTAGAGGGCACTCGATTCCAGAATGTTTCTGCCTCACTGACTACATAATCTCAATGAAATGAACAAGCATATGCACATAGCGTGTTGAATATTGAGAGCTAAGTTGCTGTATAAGTATTTTGTGCTCAGTATTTGTTGTTATTTGTTGCTATTTAACTTTTCGTGGTACCAAAGCTGAATTTAAAAAGCCTGATCTGAACAAAGAGGTTCGTTTTGGCCAGTTTGCTTCATCCTCTCTTGATCTTAAAATAGCACAGCATTTTGGAACTAAATCTTGTTTTGAAATCCTCACGTGTGAAGGTGCAGATGTGTCAAATTACTCTAAGCTTCCTCATGAGAAAGAGGTGCTGATTCCTCCATATGAGAAGTTTAAAGTCACTGCTGTCAAGACAAGAAAAGGTCAGGAAGATCTCTGGTGTGACACTGTGTATGTGCTGAAAAGCTCTGGAAAGGAAAGTGATCTGAACTGTGCTCTATTCAAGAAACCAACCAAGACCATAATAAAGTAATTTGTTGTGTGCTAAACAAAATAGCTTAAAATCAAACAATAAAATCATGTACATCAGTTCCATATATAAAGAATGTTATTCCCCTCAGTTTTGTTCAATAATTCTTTGTTAGAAAATACAATTTGTTTGTAACTTTAACATAATGAAATAAAGTTATTTTTAAGTAACCCAGTTCTGTGGCATTTAAGTGATTTACGTTATTTTAAAACATTTCTTTATTTAAACCAACAAATGTCATCAGCACATATTATATATATATATTGTTGTTAAATTTAACTTGTTTCAGTAAACTTAAACAGAAGTCGAATCCACTTACATATTTTAAAATAAAAACTGATTAATATTTTTCAACTTAATCTTAATCAGGAGACTGAGAAGAGTTTCTGTTACGTTGGAGTTTTGTGGTGTTCATTGTGCAGAAGAGTGAAGCTTGTGGTTTTGTTGTGGGCAGCTTTACTAACACCACGACGCTTTACAAAATGAGCAATGATGAGTTTTCTTAAGTGTTCATCTCACTGCATTAAGTCAAAACTAGCTAGCAGTTAAATTTAATTGATTAAATTAAGTAGTAAATAACAGAAATTCTAATGTTACATTTGTTTATCGAAACATTTAATTATTCAAGTTTTCTTATAACTTATTAACTAGATATGCTTATTTCAGTTTGATTAAAGGGCTTATTGGATGCCCATTTTCCACAAATTGATACAATTCTTTAGGGTCTTAATGAAAAGTCTGTAATATACTTTGGTTAAAAATTCTCAATGGTTGTGTAAAACAACACCCTTTTTTCCGTGTCATAATGAGCTCAGCAAAAATCATCTCATTCTGGTCGAGGCTGCTTTAAATGTTAATGTCTGCTCACCCCGCCCCTCTCTTCTCTCTGTGGAGTGACAAGTCTGTTTATTTTAGACGCATTTAGCCGCTAAACATGCTAACTAGCACATTATCAGGAAAGGCGATCGGTGTGATGCCACAACGACAGGCATCTGAGAACGGCTCGATTTGAAAAAGGGAATATTATTTTTACAGATTAATTAAAAACCACTGCATGGATTTTTATCATTACAGGGTAGATTTGTACATACACTGTCAACACACATTAATGTTCAAACAACATGTAAAAGTGAACTTAGCATCCGATGACCCCTTTAAGTTCGTTGAACATCTTTTGACTGTGTGCATTTAAAAAATAGATTAAGGATTTATACACGAGTCTTACTCATCTTAGACAATCAGGAAGCGTTTCTCCTACTTGTTTTCTGTACAAACACAAAACCAGAGTTTAGGAAATTCACAACTTATTTTTAATGAAGTTGTCACTCATGAAACTTATATTGTAAACCATATTGTATAATATAAAAACCCTTTGATGTAATGTAAATACAGCACCACCTACTGGTCATTGTTTGAAATCCATAAAACCACAGACTTAAACCTTTTTGGCTACAGTTTCTACCCTCAGACCTTGGCATATGTAGAGTCATTAAAAATGATCAAATAATAAGAAAGCTTATTTTATTGCTTGTCTCATTTTAAATAATTTTGGTTATTTGCTGAGGCTGTTGTCTAGTAAAAATGACACTTTTTCTGAAAATTTGTTTCTCTTGCAGATTCACTTTTGATCAGAGTCTGCTCATCACAGTCAAACCTGTTGTTACTGACATGACAGGAACTGCCCTGTGTGAAACCACATATACACCAAACTCTCAGGTGTTGCATTATAAAGAGCTAAACAGTTGAGTTGACACATAAGCTGATGCACCACACACTTCAGCTATTAATTCCTACAACACACATTTTTTTGTGAAATAAATAGACTGCCTCATCACTTTTGTTGTCTGACTGTGAGCGACAGACTTTTCTAATCTTCTTCTCTCGTCATTGCTTCTGAACTCTTGAAAAATAAAGATAGACCACAGTATTCTCAGGTAATTTTGGGGGGTGAAGTTAAAAGAGGCAGTGTGCATCATGGGTTTAAATGCATATTTGTGAAATCCTGTTGTGTCTTTTAGCATCTGTGTTCGCTAGATCTACACTGAGGGATTTGACCGAATCAAGATGCTGCTGATCATTGAAGCTCTTCTTCTCATTTTAGCTGCTCTACAGGTAAGCTTGTGTTCTAGTATGAATATTACAGACATGAATATTGATGACTGATCCTTATGAGTCCTGTTGCTGCAGGATCATAGAGCTGCTGCTACTTTTGAAAAGACATTTCCATTGGATATGGCACTGAATTCAGTTGATGACCAATATGAGGGTTGTAGAAAAAAAATGGCAAACCTGGTAGAGACAAAATATCTAAAGAAGGAAATCAACAACTCAACTGATTTTAAAATTGCTTGGAAAAAAGGAAAAGACTTCATCAAGACCCCACATGACAAAAACCTGACAAATAATCATTTAATCGCTATTTATGTGTACAGCGATAGTAATGTATTTAAGCATTTTAATCCTGACACTCGTGATGGTAAAAAACGGTACAAACAAACGAGATACAAATGGTATTCACTTCACTTTCTGTTAACAGATGCGATACAGATTCTGAAGAAAACACAAAAGAAATGCTATTCAACTTTTCGTGGTACCAAAGCTAAATTTAAGAAGCCTAATCTGAACAAAGAGGTTCGTTTTGGCCAGTTTGCTTCATCCTCTCTTGATTGTAAAAAAGCTCAAGGTTTTGGAAATGTTTCTTGTTTTGAAATCCACACGTGTGAAGGTGCAGATGTGTCAAAATACTCTAAGCTTCGTCATGAGAAAGAGGTGCTGATTCCTCCATATGAGAAGTTTAAAGTCACTGCTGTCAAGACAAGAAAAGGTCAGAAAGATCTCTGGTGTAACACTGTGTATGTGTTGAAAAGCTCTGGAAACAGAAGTGACCTGAACTGTGCTCTATTCAAGAAACCAACCAAGACCATAATAAAGTAATGTGTTGTGCACTGAACAAAATGCTTAAATTCAAATGATAAAATCATGTACATCAGTTCGATATATGAAGAATGTTCTTTTCTCAGTCCTTTCAATAATTATTTATCATAAAACACAATTTGTTTACATAACTTCAACATAATGAAATAAAGTTACTTTTAAGTGACCCAGTTCAGTGGCCTGTAAGTGGTTTTGTTATTCTAAAACATTTCTTTATACTTACACATTTTTGTGGAACAATTTAGTGCTTGCTATCTTGCTATACTACCAGCAATATCATTGCCACCAATACAGCTTGCAGCAAAAAATTTTATCAAAACAATAAAAAAGATTTTTTTGCTGCTTGATGAGTTTAATTTGTTTTAGTAAACTTTAACAGAAGTTCAATCCACTTAGATTTTTTAAAATAAATATTGACTTTATACTTTTTTGCTTAATCTTAATTAGGAGATTGAGAAGAGTTTCTGTTACGTTGGAGTTTTTGTGGTGTTCGCTGTGCAGAAGAGTGAAGCTTGTGGTTTTGTTGTTGGCAGCTTTAATAACACCACAATGCTTTACAAAATGAGCAATGATGAGTTTTCTTTAGTGTTCATCTCACTGCATTTGGGCCCCAGTTTCACAGACAGGGCTTAGACTAAGCCAGGATTAGGCCATAGTTCAATTAGGACATTTAAGTATGAGGCGCCACGTAGGATTTAAATCAAACTTCGCTTATCAATACATACATAAAACACGTGCATATACACCTAGAAATTACTTGCATATACATGTATACTGTTGGATGTTCAAAATATACATATGAAATACACGTGCACACTAATATGAAATCCATACCAATACATCTTTTATTAGTAATGAATACATATACACTTGTGAACAACTTGTATATACATATAAACTTAACGCATGCATACGCTAAAAAACACTCGCTTATACATATAAACTTGATCCATGCATATACACCTACAACAACACGCACATATACATATAAACTCGCTGCATGCAGACACACCTGTACATACTCGCATATACATATAAACTTGACCCATGCATATACACCTAAAAACACTCGCACATACATATAAACTCGTTGCGCGCATATACACCCATGAAACACTCACGCAAACATACAAAATACATTTCAGGTAAGACGCATGCTTGAGTTGTGTATATACATATATGCAAGTGATTTCATATGTGGATGTGCGTGAACTTTTCAGTGTAAACGGAAGGCATTTCAGTGTAAAAGGAAGCAGCGCCACTTCCGGCGGAATCTCCAGATGTCGGGGCATTTTAAAACGCTTAATGTGATTAATACATTAAAATAGTGTTTTAAAAAGACCTTTAATATAGCATATGATGTACCAGGGGCGAATTTCCACTGGGCACTTTTCAAAATCCCATTCAGCACCGCCGAGAGTTCGCGCGATCGTTCAAACAAAACCGAAAGTAAAACGCGCACGCGCCTTCAAACGCAATTTTAATACCCCGCGTTTAGAGCGCGACTCCCCAATGCGTGCAAATTAGGCTACATAACATATTTAGGATGTTATTAGTATGCAGGCTATTGTGAAGTTGTTTATTTAATATTAATTGTATTCTATTTTTGCATGTTTCTGTCAAGGACTTTAATTTTGGTGTTGCGTCCTCTGAGAAGGAGGGTCTTATAATGTGAAGGAGGAGAGCAGAGTAGATTGTGGCGGGCACAGAGATTAGTGTTGATCTCTTCCCGAGTTCTAGGCCTTTGCTCAATAAAAATTACTAGGCGTCGGTATTTTCAAGTCTATCGTCTTTATTTACATCCACCCACGGGCAGCTAAAACTCCACGCCTTACACTATTATAGGTTGTGTAGTTGTCTATAGCTCTCAATCATGTTTGAAAAATTTTGGTCTCTATTTAAATAGTTTTAACTATGTTCTGTTCTACTTTCTGAGTATGAATTATTACAATGCAGTAAAAGCATGTGGGTGGGGAGTATATGCCATTTTCTGTAGTGTGGTGCCTTACTATATATATTACCTCTGCGCACTAACGTGACAACACTACAAAACGGGGCAATTGAAGTGTGTTTCTAGTGGCGTAAGCGGTAAAGCAAATATCCAGTGTTTTTTGACGCAAACGACCCGAGTTCGCGTCCACCTATTGCCGAAATCGTTCTTCTGCCTTTTCACATCTCATTTTACATCGGAAAGGCTTTTGTTTTCAATAAACATAAAAATGAAGGAACTAATCTAAATGTTAGAATAAAGTATCGAGCAGGATTAGGTGTATCTGAGCAGCAGATACACTCAGATGCTTTATTTACTTTGCTGTGTTACAGAAGTGCATTCGTCATGTGGAATGGATTTGACTGATGGCGCTCTAAAAAGTGCGCAGACATATTCGCCGAATTAGAGACGGTAAAAGTGGGTGGGTCCGATATCGTTGGTCTTTAAAAGTGGGTGGGTCCTGTCCCACCCACATTCAATGGTTCGCCGCCCATGAGTAAAAGACAACAACACTCAAGCACCATAAAAAGTTTTGCTACAAACTCAACTGACTGGCTTTATTCTCTCCTGTATGATTTCATAAGTCTATATAAGTATATATATCCATAAGTATATATATATATATATATATATATAAACATTCCTTTCTTAATCGTATTAAGTGCGAACAATAAATGCAGCCATAGTAGGCTGCTCTCTCAGTATTCAAAGTGCAAACAGAGACTACACTTTTTAAACACGATAGAGAGCTATAGACAACTGCACAACCTATTATAGCCTACATACTAATAACATCCTAAATATGTTATGTAGCCTAATTTGTACGCATTGGGGAGTCGCGCTCTAAACGCGGGGTATTAAAATTGCTTTTGAAGGCGCGTGCGCGTTTTACTTTCGGTTTTGTTTGAACGATCGCGCGAACTCTCGGCGGCGCTGAACGGGATTTTGAAAAGTGCCCAGTGGAAATTCGCCCCTGGTACATCGTATGCTATATTAAAGGTCTTTTTAAAACACTGTTTTAATGCATTAAGTCACGTTAAGCGTTTTAAAATGCCCCGGCATCTGGAGATTCCGCCGGAAGTGCCGCTGCTTCCGTTTACACTGAAATGCCTTCCATTTGCACTGAAAAGTTCACGCACATCCACATATGAAATCACTTGCATATATGTATATACACAACTCAAGCATGCGTCTTACCTGAAATGTATTTTGTATGTTTGCGTGAGTGTTTCATGGGTGTATATGCGCGCAACGAGTTTATATGTATGTGCGAGTGTTTTTAGGTGTATATGCATGGGTCAAGTTTATATGTATGTGCGAGTATGTACAGATGTGTCTGCATGCAGCGAGTTTATATGTATATGTGCGTGTTGTTGTAGGTGTATATGCATGGATCAAGTTTATATGTAAAAGCGAGTGTTTTTTAGCGTATGCATGCGTTAAGTTTATATGTATATACAAGTTATTCACAAGTGTATATGTATTCATTACTAATAAAAGATGTATTGGTATGGATTTCATATTAGTGTGCACGTGTATTTCATATATATATTTTGAACATCCAACAGTATACATGTATATGCAAGTAATTTCTAGGTGTATATGCACGTGTTTTATATATGTATTGATAGGCGAAGTTTGATTTAAATCCTACGTGGCGCCTCATATTTAAGTATGTTTTATAAACGTGCTTAGAAAAAAAAAAAAACATTACTGGTTTGTATCTTGAGACAAAACAAAGATCAGTCAGTGCAAGTTTCATTCAGCTTAAACTGCTCAGACGCACATTTTAGTCTAGAGCTACACTTGAGCCTTGTCTGTGAAACTGGGGGTAAGAACTGTATTAGTGGTTAGCAGTTACATGAAAAGGATTACTTTAAGTAGTAAGTAACTGAGAAATTCTAATTAGGTTTGTTCAACAAAACATTTATTCAAGTCTTCTTTTATGAACTTTAGAAAAGCTTATCTCAACTTAAATTCACTGAACATCTTTTGAGTGTGTGCATTTAAAAAATACACAAGGATTTATACATGAGTCTTACTCATCTTAGACAGACAGCAAGAGTTTTTCCTACTTGAAACCACACAGACCAGACCTTCACAAGTGCTGCTTAATCAGATGAGATGAGAAGATTCAGTTCCTCAATTCTTAACCATTTGTACCAGGGATGTGTCTCTGGTACAAAAAATAGTGGGTGAGTCTTCACTCATTTGTTCATTTTTGTTGCCAGATATTACTAAAAAAAACCCCAGCAAAACAAGAACAAGATTCATAATAACCTAAAATAAATCTAAATATTTGGTATTTAAAATATGACCAAAATATTGTGACCCACAACTGCCCAATTTTGTGAGCCATGCTCAAGCTACAAGCCCAAAGATGCTTAAAATAAGAGGACATGGCAACACGGCACGAGACGCGTTCTGCGGAGCGTAGGCTATACAAAAAATGTTACCTCTGTCAACGGTGGTGTAGATAAAATAGTAGAACATAAGTTGTAATAATTACTTTGGTCAATGAGCTATTTTCTGTTTTGTCAAGACTGTTTGGTAACATGAGCAGATCATCTTATATTCACATATATACTTTTAGAAGTAATTCTAATGGCCATATCCATAGTCTCAAAATGTATATTTGCAGAATTCCCTGTTTTCAAGGAA
>VONZ01002843.1:0-35539 GCA_012976165.1 Labeo catla | reverse complement strand
TTTTTTTTAAATCTATCATGTTATTTGATTTTTAACAATAACAAATTAATGTAACAGTGTTTCTATAATATATCAAATGTAACCACAAATTCCAGCTTTTGATCAGGTCAGTGAATCAGGATATTACACAATAAGTAAATTTCTACTAATGACCAATAACATTTCGAATAATATTTTTTCTGGCCTTTTTTTTGTCATAGTAAGTGTGTTTTGCAGACACAGACTTACAGCAGCCAGAAAACAAAAGTTATGAATTGAAGGGTCAAGAGCCCAATTAAAGCAAACATTGATCGCCTTAATGGTAAGTTCAAACTAAATAAATTCAACATCTAAACTTCTGTTCTAAATAAGTACTTTAGACAAACTGATTAGTAATAAGTGAAGCTGGTGAAGCTGTTTGTGGAGTTGTTTAATCATCCTCTGCTGTGACTGTAAGTCAGTTGTAGTTGTGTTTCTGTTTGTCTCTTTTCTTTTTTTTCTGTTTCTCTTTCCTTCAATAATTCTGCTTGATAACATTCTTTTTTATTAAGCTCAACTCTGCTTCAGTGTTACTTTAACACTCTCTATTGTGGGACCAAATACACTGTGATCAGTGTTGATCCCTGAAAATTCTCCAAATAACGTCACTTAACTTTTTACAGTCATGAACTCCACGTCATGAACATCACCCACCCGTGAAATGGACCTAAAAAGAACACATATAACACACCAGATCATTCTGCAGAGCAATTTTAACATCTCTTATTAACTTAAATATGCAACACAATAAGGAAATATGAGATTTAAATTATTTATTTGTTTATTTAATTATTTATTTATTTGTACTTATAGTTAACACATTAATAAATGATTGCCTTAAGTCTTTGCTATAATTTCTTTAGTCATTACTGGTGAACAATGCAAATAGAATTTTTTATTTTTATTTTTTTTAAAGCTGAGGTGTAGCCTACGGAGCCCCTTAAGGGACATGGTGGTGAAAAAAATCAGAGTGAGTGAAAAAAAAAATTCAGAGTGGGAGGAAAAATATTTTTCAGATTTTTTTGCGTTCTCTTGCAAAACTTTTGCGTTCTCTCGCAAAACTTTTGCGTTCTCTCGCAAAACTGGTAGAGTTCAGACGAACACTTCCTGTTTACTCAGCTCAGTATGTTCACAACGGAGCGGTTCTTAAGAGTTTTATACTTGAACTCAAGTGGCCTATTATAGAAATACAGTCATTTAATTGCTTATAGTTTAAGGCACTATTTTGGAACATTCTAAAACGCTTAATGTGGATCAATGTAATAAAACAGTGACAGCCGAGGACCAATACGGTATTAATAAATGCTATTCACACTAATACAAATTTTAATATTAATAGCATTACTCTCAATAAAGCAGATAGTCATAAATGCAACTTGCTAATGTCTTTTCTCCCCACAGAAAACCTTTAGGATACAGAAAACGCTTAAGGGAAGCTAATGGAGGAATTAAGACGGTATTTGTAGTTACAATGGTTTAAGTATAGTAACCATTGTTAATTTGTTTGCTGTTTGTTTAAAAAAAATAATAATACGTTTTTGAAAGGAAAAATAAAACAAATAAGTCACGTAGCCTATTAGTCCCATTTTATTCAGAAATAATACTACCAGCAGGCCTACAGCGTGTTATAATACCAACATTATAAACACACATAGCCCAGCACTCCACAGCAAATCCTTTACATTTAACCGTATTCAGAACAGACCAAAAACCAAAACCAAAAAACTATAACTTATTCATTTTTAACGAATAAATATAATTTAATGCAGTATATAATAATAGGTATAAGCTTATTTAGCTATAAATAAACTAAAATAATTTAAAGCGAAACTGAAAGTATGGGCTCATGTATCGCTCTCCTTCAGCACAAATCCAAATGTTTCCATATTTGCAATATTTGCAGCTAAACCATTAAATTAACCGGGCTTTGTACGTTCCAATATCGACGTGAAAAAATCATAGTGAACAAAAATGTGCTGCAGTGGATTGGACCGGTGCTCAAACTGTACGACACAGACTAATACAGACTATTTAAACTGACTAGTGTAACTTTGTATCTGTTTGGGTGATACTGTGTTTATTATTTTAATAATGAACAGGCTGCGAGGCGCCGGCGCGATCAAATAGCTGAAATATAAAAACTGTAAAAATATATATATAAAAAAAATATAAAAACTGTCTTCCATACAGAAAAATACCCTGTGTGAGTTATTGTTTTTCATGTTTAAAATAGCAGAATTCAATATCCAAACGACTGCAAATGCAACATTTATTTTGTATAGCAGTTCAACAAAAAGGGTAATATTAAGTGACATTTTAAATGTAGCCTACATTTTAAACACATGATGTTTGTTATATTTAACGAAATAATAATAGTTCCAACGAAATCCGCAACAGAACTGGCGTGTCTCCAAGCAACAGCGGTGTTTCCTTTCTGAATTAATCTGCAGCTTTGAACCGTTCGGAGAGTCCGTGATTAATAACCCATTCATAACTACAACCATTTGCTTAGTTATTGAATGAATGAATGAATGACGCGACGCCTTGCTCATTAAGACAGTGAATGTATAACAAACTGCGAACGTAGAAACCACTACAAGCTGTAAAGTAAACAGGAAGTGTTTGTCCGAACTCAACTGGTTTTGCAAGAGAACGCAAAAAAATCTGAAAAATATTTTTCCTCCCACCCTGATTTTTTTTTCACTCACTCTGATTTTTTTCACCACCATGTCCCTTAAGGGGCTCCGTAGTAGCCTACCAAAAACTCTGTCAAAATATGACAAACTGCTTTCATATGGAATTACGTAGCACATAAATGTAGGACATAAGTTATGAGGACTGTCTTTATGGTGT
Organism: Labeo catla; assembly: GCA_012976165.1. Classification (NCBI taxonomy): domain Eukaryota; kingdom Metazoa; phylum Chordata; class Actinopteri; order Cypriniformes; family Cyprinidae; genus Labeo; species Labeo catla. The sequence continues at coordinate 32,668 of VONZ01002843.1, read as the reverse complement.
TTTTCTAGTGGTTATAGTGTTTGACCACCTTTCTAGAAATTTGCCAAAAATGAGCAATAGTTTCCTTTCCTGGATATTACTGTGGGCTGTTTAACATTTCTATAACACCAAAAAGGGGAACATTTTTCAGAAAACAGTGAAGCCGGTTTAAATTAAATAGTGAAAGATAATCCCAAAACTATAAGCAGTGACAGACACTGTTACATTAATGCGTAATATTTAAATTGATTTTCATGCAAAGATGTTTTCTAATGTCAGCAGTGGACTGTTACACTGAAGTCTTAAAGGAGACCCGTCTCTTTAAACAGTGTTTAGATCAGAGATGTAAAATCACGGTAGAAAATGGCCTTTTTTCTACATTTTGACACTAACATCAGTGCACCTCAGGAAACAATAAAACATTATAAACAAATGAGCCTTTAAGGATACAGTGACAAAGACTTAAAAATATATGTATTTTTCCAGATGTACATTTGATGACACATATTTGATCAAAATGCATATTTTAGTCTAAATTTCTGCACTTATTTATCTGTTGCACTCCGTCTGTTTGACATCATAATTGAGTGTGAACTGACTTGAACTGAGAAATATTAAATCAGTCACTGAATAGAGTAATATTTGTGTACATATTATCTCATGAATACCTACAGAGAAATGATAGTGCTCATTTACAACACAAATAAAATAATGATCCACAACAATAAACGTGCAGCAGACAAATGATCAGACACTGTCAGTGAATAATGTTAAATCTGTGTTACATTTATAATGTAATAATCTTTAAGCCTGGACATATTTAAAGATTGATACAAAATGTTGGACTTCAAAATACAACATTTGAGAACAAATAAAGTGGGAGATACAGAGAGAAAATATTTGTGAGCTCAAGATAATGTTAAATCACATTTTTATATTCAGTTTTGACGCAGCACATTGAACCTGAAATTAGGGAAGAAAATTGTCTTTTATTTCGAGTTATGATCGATTTTGATTTAAAAATCTTAACTTTTAAATTAAACCTACCCTATACCCTAGTTTTTAATATAATTCACCAAAAATCACACTATGAAAAATATTAGTAACTATTACAAATAGCAAACATATCAAAACAATATTATAACACAATTATGGCTTTACAAAAACACATTAAAATAAAACAATAAACATGAGAACATGAGAAAATTGTATGTAACAAATGCTTAATATTTTCTAACTGTATTTAACATTTTCAGAAACTGTGAGTACAGTAATTACAACTCTACAAATTGTATGTTTGCTTTTGTAATTTTCTGTCTCTATTCAGGTTTATTATTTTGCATGTTAGGCTCATTTTGACAAAGTATGTGCTTTCTACAAATCTAATTGTGCAAGACTCGTTTATTTTATTTTATATATACAGTCAGAATTGTTGGTACCCTTGTTAAATATGATCAAAAAAGGTTTTGAAAATCTTTAATTAAACAATATAATATATTAAATATCTAATAAAAATCACATTATGAAATAAATAATTGTCTCTAATATACAATGGCCACAATTACCCTTAGAAATTCTTGAGTAAAATATTTCTAAAGTATATTTCCATTTATATTTCCATTTTTTAGCACACGAGCATGACAGAACATGAAATTATCCAGGATTGTAAATGTGAGGTAATACAAAGGCCAAATTCCCTTAACCCTCTATGGTACGGTGCTCTGTAAACCTAATTTCTCTTCTCAAGGGAGATTTTTGTGCATCATCTTTGGTTAGTAAATTACATATTTTTATTCAGAAATCAATATTATCTAACATAGTTTTTCTGTAAAATGAGAAAATATCGACGTTGCCACATCGCAACACTGTACGACAGTGGAATTGAAGTAATGTATGTCCCCAGTGGGATTTTTTATAGACAGTAACAACAATAATTTGATTGTAATTATTTATTTATTTGAAGTGTTTATTGTAGTATATGTGTATTTATGTATAAATAAGGAAATTATTTAGTCTTTGCAAAAAATGAATATAACAATATTTTACAGAAAGGGCAATAGGAAGAGTGCAGAGTTTCCTCTTCCATGTGATGACAATGAGGATGAGTTTGCCTTCAGTGACAGTAATAATGAGTGTGTTTGTGCATGTGTTTATGTGTCTGTATGTGTGTGTGGCAGATTTTGTTGGAATTAAGACTAAATAAAAATATTATATAGAAAGAAATAAAAAGATAAAAGAAATGTGGATTTGAATTGAAAAGTAAATCATAATTTAATAGGAAAAGTAATTTTGGGCCATTTTCCATTGTGGTATATATGACAACGTTTTCCTAAATACCCCCCAAAATTTTTTTCACTTTTTTTTTTTTTTTTTTTGATTTGTGTGATTGAAGCTATTTCATGTAATAAAAACTTATGTGAAAAAAATATATTTCATTGTTAGATCATAATGTGCACCATAGAGGGAATCATTGATCACAACGAGAAAAACTAAAGAATATTTAGTTCTGATGTGCAGCAAAAGATTGTTAAGCCTCACGAATTAGAAAGTGTCTATAAGAAAAGAGCTCAAGCACTGAAAATCCCTAATAATTAAGTTCTAATCAACTGAAGATGTTACAAATCTGCCTGGAAGAAGACGTGTGTTTATATCGTCCTAATGCATGATGAGGACGGGAGTTTGTACCAAAGATCAAATGAATAAACAATGCAGATTTATTTTCACAGCCTTTTTGATCATATTTACTGAGGACACCAACAATTCTGACCACGACCGTATTTTTTTCTCATTTTCTAGTTTCAGGAATGTTTAATATTGTGTGAAAAACAATCCTGCAACATTATCATGTGTGTTGTTGTACAGTGAACACAAACAGTCGCCTGTTAGTTTGTTTTAACCTGTATAGTTCGTATGTTACTACTTTAAAACCAATAACGGCGTCTCTTTCGACGATAATTGCGTTTTTCTCTCGTTCAGGTTCTTCATGGCTAAAGTACAAAGTAGCGGCGCGACCAAATAATCACTAATAGCTCACAGCACCTCTGCTGCTGAAAATAATCACAATCACACGATTACCAGCTGCTGATATTGGTCGAGATTTTACAGTCAATTTGCAGGTTATTAGCAACAGTCTAATAACCACTTAGCAACCGTAGCAACCACCCAAACCCGGCAAGCATAGCAACAGTCAAGTAACCAAAGTACCTTTAGCAACTGCATAGCAACCACTCTCAGTACCTTAGCAACTGCATAGCAACCACCCAAGTACCCCTGGCAACTGCATAGCAACAGTCAAGTAACCACTTCCGTAGTACCTTAGCAACTGCATAGCAACCACTCTCAGTACCTTAGCAACTGCATAGCAAATCCACCCAAGTACCTGGCAATCATGCGTGAGCGCAGTCAAGTAACCACTTCCAGTACCTTGCAACCGCATAGCAACCACTCTCAGAATTCCAGCAACTGCATAGCAACCACCCAAGTACCCCTGGCAACCGCGTAGGCAACAGTCAAGTAACCACTTCCAGTACCTTAGCAGCAACCGCATAGCAACCACTCTCAGTACCTTAGCAACTTGCATAGCAACCAACCTAGGCAATTCTGGCAACTGCATAGCAACAGTCAAGTAACCACTTCCAGTACCTTAGCAACTGCATAGCAACAGTCTAATAACCACTTCCAGTACCTTAGCAACTGCATAGCAACCACCTCCAGTACCTAGGCAACAGCCTAGCAACCACCCTCAGTATCTTAGCAACTGCATAGCAACAGTTTGTTGACTGACTGACTGTGTGTGTGTGTGTGTGTGTGTGTGTGTGTGTTTTCTAGTGTGGATCATGGAGGAGAGTTCATGATCACATCAGGACTCCACAAATGTAAGTTCACAAACAGACACACAGTTTTGTTGTTTGTTGTTTAGTTGTTGTAAATGTGTCTCTTGTAATGTGTGTTCTTGTGTTCAGATGCCTGTGATCTCACACTGGATACAAACACAGCAAACAATGAACTCATTCTGTCTGACGAGAACAGAAAGGTGACACGTGTGATGGAGCGACAGTCATATCCTGATCATCCAGACAGATTTGATGGGTGTTGTCAGGTTCTGAGTGTTGAGAGTCTGACTGGACGCTGTTACTGGGAGACTGAATGGAGTGGAAATAATGCTTATATATCAGTGTCATATAAAGAAATCAAGAGGAAAGGAAGGAGTTATGACTGTGAGTTTGGATATAATGTGAACTCATGGAGTCTGTTCTGCACTGATTACACATTCGCTGCCCTTCACAATAAAAAGTTCACTGCTGTATCTGCTGGTCCAGTGTCCAGTAAGAGAGTAGGAGTGTATGTGGACGTGTCTGGTGGCACTTTGTCCTTCTACAGCGTCTCTGACAAACACAAACTCACACACTTACACACATTCACACACACATTCACTCAAACACTACACGCTGGATTTAGACTTGATTATTACGACTCTTCAGTGTCTCTGTGTGACATTAAACACACACAGACATTAGTCGACACAGTGTGAGTGTAATGATGTGAAAGTGTTGCTGTTGTTGTGTGTGTTTTAATCACAGGCTTCAGGAAGTTCAATATCAGACACACAAGACAGTTTCCTGTTTCAGATCATCAGGATGAAGATGTTTCTCCAGTCAGAGACACTTTCTCTGTTTCTGTCCAACACAAATCACACACTCATACACACAAATAAAATCACACGTCATATTTACACTGTTGTGTCATATTAAAATATTGATTATGTAAATGATGTTTAGACTGTATTTGTATTTGTTTTCACTCCTTCACAGTCAAAATGATGAGCTTTAAAATAAAACTTTTTTCTTTTTATTGGCAAAATTAATGTTTTTGTTCTATAATATTTTTCAATTACTATTTACAGTTTTGATGCAATTTTATGATACTATGAAATACACTTGAAATACAACTTTATTTTGTATTTTATGAAATTTAATGTAATATATTTTTGTTCAATAATGTTTTTTAATTATTATTTAGCATTTTGAGCTGATTTTATGCTATTATTACATTTTTAAAAACTTTTAATGAGCTATTTTTCCAGAAAAATTAAACTTTCAGCTTCTTCATTTTTGGGTCACACTTGAAATACAACAATTTTTATTTTTTTAGGAAAATTAATATAATATATTTTCGTTCAATAATGTTTTTTTGATTATTATTTAGCATTTTGAGCTGATTTTATGGTAGTATTACATTTTTATACAATTTTAATGAGCTATTTTTCCTGTAAAATTAAACTTTGAGTCTTTTCATTTTTGGGTCACACTTGATATATAACAATTTTTTATTATTATTATTATTTTTTTTTTTTTTTAAAACAGAAAATTCAATGTAATGTGATTTTGTTCAATAATAGTTTTTGTTTATTCTCTAAAATTGTGAGGAGATTTTATGATATTATGCAAAATTTGTAAAATTTTATTTGAGCTATTTTTTCCCTCATTAAATTCTGAGCTCCATTTTTGGGTCACACTTGATATATAATTTTATTATTATTATTATTATTATGAACTTTTTTTTAATCCAGAGAGTACTTGACACTTGACATTTTTATTTATTTATTTTTTTTTTTAAATAAACGTTATATAATTTTGTTCAATAATATTTTTCATTTCTAGTGTTGAATTTTGAGGAGATTTGATGAATTTCTTTCAATTTCAATTTCGTTCAATTTCTTTCAATATTATGTACATTTAATCATTTCTCCTTTACATGCTAACTTTAGCTTTGAAAGTGTTCACATAGGCTAACAGTCAGCAGCTGTACACGACGGACAACTTCAGCAAACATTTTAAAAGGTGAACTTTTCAAAAAAGGTAGACATTACAAGATAGACAGTGGCTACGGTAGCTAATGTCTACAAATATAAAGATATGAATACCTTTTTGACAGACGAAAGTGAAAACTCAAGGCCGTGTTTGAGGAAATCACCAGCAGGACCGTTAACTGTCACTACTTCCATGGATACATGCGCATACACTAAAGTGATGTCACTCGATCACACGCTCATGTGATTGCTAAAATAGGGCCTAATTGTAGCCTATGTTCAATTTTATTATTGAAGGATATCATGTTTTTGATGTTTAAATCAGAGCCTAACTGCTAAAAACTCGTTATTTGATGACATCTTTAATTACAGTAGTTAGTCCTATTTTCTTTTTCAAAAAATGAAAGTTAGTAATTTTTAACATTAACTCCATTATACAATGAGTTCAAATCTATTATTTATACTATAATAAATACATAAATATCAATCTGCAAAACAAAGATGTTTTTTGTATTTGCATTCCATTATCACAGGTAAAAAGGGTAGTTTGTTTCGAGGAATATACCCTTTGAGGGGAGACACTGCATCTGTCAAATTTAAGATTTTGGGCTTTTTGGTTTTTCATAAAGTGTTTTTTCAGATTAGTGGAAAGAAAATATCCAAAAGACACTGTTAAGTGTTTCTTTTATAGCACTTTATGTATTTGTGTCAATAGATTTCAATTACAATTAGTATTTTTAAATCCTGTTTTCACAAAATGAGTTTTTTCTCCTACACTGAGCCATAAATCTCTACTTCTGTAGTACTCACACACATCAAACTTACATTTGTATCCCTGTCTATATGCTGAAGGTTTTTACAGAGGGATTTGTTCATATATAATTTGCTTGTTCAAATATGCAACATTTTATTCCCCCAAAAATTGTGAAAATATAGTGTTTTCAGTCTGTTCTAAGTATTTTCTGAATTATGGAGTGACAAATATTATATACTCAAAATTCCCTCTGCAAAAAAAAAAAAAAAAAGATAAATAAATAAAATAAACAAGAATTTTGAAACTGACTTCATCCGGTGTTTAGATTTTTGTACTAGAAATGTGTGCAAATTAGTGCATATTTAATTAAATAATGCCTCATTTGCATATTTAAACTTGTACTATAAAAAATGTTTGCAATTATCAATGTAATCAATTAACTGGGTAAGCAAGGTGATAACTATTAGTTTTGTTTTTGTTTTGTTTTTTTACCTTATTCGCCTGCAATGTCTCGCCTTAAAATCAAATATGGGTTTATATTTTAGTTTAATTTTGTCTTTAATTTGATGAACTTTGTCTGAGTTGCAAGGTGTCAGGTCTGATGATAAAGCCCAAGCATGGGTGACGTACTACGGACCTAAACAGACGTTCGCAGCGTCTGGAGGACGTCCCCTGTTTGCTAGGATGCTCCACCAAAGACTTTATATATAGGAAGACAGTGCAGTCCTATTATTTATGAATGGAATAAAGTGTAACGCTCAATATGGTGAATAAACCCTGCCTTCTAAATGAAAGAGCCAGGCTGTTTCTCAATTCCAAGAATGCAAAGAACGAACTTGTGTTCTCGTGGAGACCGGCTTCCTTGCCAGGCTTCCTTGAAAGAACGAAATCGGAAGGACGCGAGAACACAGAACGCGTCATTGTGAGAGTTGAGATGCGCTGTGTTCTTGCTGCTCAACTCACAGTCCCAACGGATTATAAGGAGTGAGACAGCAGCACGCAATGCACAATAATATCAAACAAATGCCATAACGCTTTACAAACATTCATTTCATTTTATTATAGACAATATTTTCCTATTATTTTGTAGCTTTTTACTGCATGTATTTATGAAAATGATTAGGCTAAGTATAATGTTACAAATTCTTTTTAATATGCCAATAAGAAGTACAACAGGGTTTCTAACTTCATTAAAATAATGCAAAACAAAATGACAAATGTTTACTTTCACGGGCCGTCACGTATTTGGGCATTTACAGCAGGAATGTCTTAAGCGAGAACGAGAAGTTTAAAGATTACAGGCTTCCGTATGTCATCCGCCCGCAGCGTCTTCTGGGATTTCTAATGGTTCGATTCTCTCAAGTCTGCATTTGATGTATCCTCGATTTCAAGAACACATCTGGGCACTTTCACGTGTCCTCTGTACTTGCATCCTTCAGTATTGGAATTGAAATTTGACGGTTAATAATGACGTAGAGCGAGAACACGAGATATTTGAATGTTCCTCCAAACACTTTCTTTCCACCGTCACCCCAACATGGAGGACACCTGTTGAAGTGCTCCAGAAATTGCACTGTAAACCTAATTTCTGAATGTCTCTTCTCAAGGGAGATTTTTTTGCATCATCTTTAGTAAATTACATATTTTTATTCAGAAATCAATATTATCTAACATAGTTTTTCTGTAAAATGAGAAAATATCAATGTTGCCATATGACAACGCTGTACCACAGTGGAATTGAAGTAATTTCCCCACTGGGATTTTTTATAGATAGTAACATCAATAATTTGATTATAATTATTTATTTATTTTAACTGTTTATTGTAGTATATGTGTATTTATGTATAAATAAGGAAATTTTTATTTAGTCTTTGCAAAAAATTAATACAATATTTTACAGAAAGGGCAATAGTGCAGAGTTTCCTCTTCCATGTGATGACAATGAGGATGAGTTTGCCTTCAGTGACAGTAATAATGAGTGTGTTTGTGCACGTGTTTATGTGTCTGTATGTGTGTGTGGCAGATTTTGATGGAAATTAAGACTAAATAAAAAGAATATATAGAAAGAAATAAAAAGATAAAAGAAATGTGCATTTGAATTGAAAAGTAAATCATAATTGAATAGGAAAAGTAATTTTGGCCCATTTTCCATTGTGGTACATTGTTGCCATATGGCAACGTTTTTCTAAATTGAAGCTATTTCATGTAATAAAAACTTACGTGAAAAAATATTTCATGGTTAGATCATAATGTGCACCATAGAGGGAATCATTGATCACAATGAGAAAAAGCAAAGAATATATAGTTCTGATGTGCAGCAAAAGATTGTTAAGCCTCACAAATTAGAAAGTGTCTATAAGAAAAGAGCTCAAGCTCTGAAAATCCCTGATAATTAAGTTCTGATCAACTGAAGATGTTACAAATCTGCCTGGAAGAAGACGTGTGTTTATATCGTCCTAATGCATGATGAGGACGGGAGTTTGTACCAAAGATCAAATGAATAAACAATGCAGATTTATTTTCACAGCCTTTTTGATCATATTTACTGAGGACACCAACAATTCTGACCACAACCGTATTTTTTTCTCATTTTGTAGTCGTGACGACGGAAGTTTCAGGAATGTTTAATATTGTGTGAAAAACAATCCTGCAACATGATCATGTGTGTTGTTGTACAGTGAACACAAACAGTCGACTGTTAGTTTGTTTTAACCTGTATAGTTAGTGTGTTACTACTTTAAAACCAATAACGGCGTCTCTTTTGACGATAATTGTGTTTTGCTCTCGTCCAGGTTCTTCATGGCTAAAGTACAAAGTAGCGGCGCGACCAAATAATCACTAATAGCTCACAGCACCTCTGCTGCTGAAAATAATCACAATCACACGATTACCAGCTGCTAAAATTGGTCGAGATTTTACAGTGAATTTGCAGGTTATTAGCAACAGTCTAATAACCACTCTCAGTACCTTAGCAACTGCATAGCAACCACCCAAGTACCCTGGCAACTGCATAGCAACAGTCAAGTAACCACTTCCAGTACCTTAGCAACTGCATAGCAACCACTCTCAGTACCTTAGCAACTGCATAGCAACCACCCAAGTACCCTGGCAACCGTATAGCAACAGTCAAGTAACCACTTCCAGTCAAGTAGCACTTCCAGTACCTAGTCAGCAGCCAGCACTGCATAGCAACCACCTCAGCTTAGTAACTGCATAGAAGTACCCTGGCACCGCGTAGCAACAGTCAAGTAACCACTTCCAGTACCTTAGCAACTGCATAGCAACCACTCTCAGTACCTTAGCGGCTGCATAGCAACCACCCAAGTACCTGGCAACATAGCAACAGTCAAGTAACCACTTCCAGTACCTTAGCAACTGCATAGCAACAGTCTAATAACCACTTCCAGTACCTTAGCAACTGCATAGCAACCACCTCCAGTACCTAGGCAACAGCCTAGCAACCACCCTCAGTATCTTAGCAACTGCATAGCAACAGTTTGTTGACTGACTGACTGTGTGTGTGTGTGTGTGTGTGTGTGTGTGTGTTTTCTAGTGTGGATCATGGAGGAGAGTTCATGATCACATCAGGACTCCACAAATGTAAGTTCACAAACAGACACACAGTTTTGTTGTTTGTTGTTTAGTTGTTGTAAATGTGTCTCTTGTAATGTGTGTTCTTGTGTTCAGATGCCTGTGATCTCACACTGGATACAAACACAGCAAACAATGAACTCATTCTGTCTGACGAGAACAGAAAGGTGACACGTGTGATGGAGCGACAGTCATATCCTGATCATCCAGACAGATTTGATGGGTGTTGTCAGGTTCTGAGTGTTGAGAGTCTGACTGGACGCTGTTACTGGGAGACTGAATGGAGTGGAAATAATGCTTATATATCAGTGTCATATAAAGAAATCAAGAGGAAAGGAAGGAGTTATGACTGTGAGTTTGGATATAATGTGAACTCATGGAGTCTGTTCTGCACTGATTACACATTCGCTGCCCTTCACAATAAAAAGTTCACTGCTGTATCTGCTGGTCCAGTGTCCAGTAAGAGAGTAGGAGTGTATGTGGACGTGTCTGGTGGCACTTTGTCCTTCTACAGCGTCTCTGACAAACACAAACTCACACACTTACACACATTCACACACACATTCACTCAAACACTACACGCTGGATTTAGACTTGATTATTACGACTCTTCAGTGTCTCTGTGTGACATTAAACACACACAGACATTAGTCGACACAGTGTGAGTGTAATGATGTGAAAGTGTTGCTGTTGTTGTGTGTGTTTTAATCACAGGCTTCAGGAAGTTCAATATCAGACACACAAGACAGTTTCCTGTTTCAGATCATCAGGATGAAGATGTTTCTCCAGTCAGAGACACTTTCTCTGTTTCTGTCCAACACAAATCACACACTCATACACACAAATAAAATCACACGTCATATTTACACTGTTGTGTCATATTAAAATATTGATTATGTAAATGATGTTTAGACTGTATTTGTATTTGTTTTCACTCCTTCACAGTCAAAATGATGAGCTTTAAAATAAAACTTTTTTCTTTTTATTGGCAAAATTAATGTTTTTGTTCTATAATATTTTTCAATTACTATTTACAGTTTTGATGCAATTTTATGATACTATGAAATACACTTGAAATACAACTTTATTTTGTATTTTATGAAATTTAATGTAATATATTTTTGTTCAATAATGTTTTTTAATTATTATTTAGCATTTTGAGCTGATTTTATGCTATTATTACATTTTTAAAAACTTTTAATGAGCTATTTTTCCAGAAAAATTAAACTTTCAGCTTCTTCATTTTTGGGTCACACTTGAAATACAACAATTTTTATTTTTTTAGGAAAATTAATATAATATATTTTCGTTCAATAATGTTTTTTTGATTATTATTTAGCATTTTGAGCTGATTTTATGGTAGTATTACATTTTTATACAATTTTAATGAGCTATTTTTCCTGTAAAATTAAACTTTGAGTCTTTTCATTTTTGGGTCACACTTGATATATAACAATTTTTTATTATTATTATTATTTTTTTTTTTTTTTAAAACAGAAAATTCAATGTAATGTGATTTTGTTCAATAATAGTTTTTGTTTATTCTCTAAAATTGTGAGGAGATTTTATGATATTATGCAAAATTTGTAAAATTTTATTTGAGCTATTTTTTCCCTCATTAAATTCTGAGCTCCATTTTTGGGTCACACTTGATATATAATTTTATTATTATTATTATTATTATGAACTTTTTTTTAATCCAGAGAGTACTTGACACTTGACATTTTTATTTATTTATTTTTTTTTTTAAATAAACGTTATATAATTTTGTTCAATAATATTTTTCATTTCTAGTGTTGAATTTTGAGGAGATTTGATGAATTTCTTTCAATTTCAATTTCGTTCAATTTCTTTCAATATTATGTACATTTAATCATTTCTCCTTTACATGCTAACTTTAGCTTTGAAAGTGTTCACATAGGCTAACAGTCAGCAGCTGTACACGACGGACAACTTCAGCAAACATTTTAAAAGGTGAACTTTTCAAAAAAGGTAGACATTACAAGATAGACAGTGGCTACGGTAGCTAATGTCTACAAATATAAAGATATGAATACCTTTTTGACAGACGAAAGTGAAAACTCAAGGCCGTGTTTGAGGAAATCACCAGCAGGACCGTTAACTGTCACTACTTCCATGGATACATGCGCATACACTAAAGTGATGTCACTCGATCACACGCTCATGTGATTGCTAAAATAGGGCCTAATTGTAGCCTATGTTCAATTTTATTATTGAAGGATATCATGTTTTTGATGTTTAAATCAGAGCCTAACTGCTAAAAACTCGTTATTTGATGACATCTTTAATTACAGTAGTTAGTCCTATTTTCTTTTTCAAAAAATGAAAGTTAGTAATTTTTAACATTAACTCCATTATACAATGAGTTCAAATCTATTATTTATACTATAATAAATACATAAATATCAATCTGCAAAACAAAGATGTTTTTTGTATTTGCATTCCATTATCACAGGTAAAAAGGGTAGTTTGTTTCGAGGAATATACCCTTTGAGGGGAGACACTGCATCTGTCAAATTTAAGATTTTGGGCTTTTTGGTTTTTCATAAAGTGTTTTTTCAGATTAGTGGAAAGAAAATATCCAAAAGACACTGTTAAGTGTTTCTTTTATAGCACTTTATGTATTTGTGTCAATAGATTTCAATTACAATTAGTATTTTTAAATCCTGTTTTCACAAAATGAGTTTTTTCTCCTACACTGAGCCATAAATCTCTACTTCTGTAGTACTCACACACATCAAACTTACATTTGTATCCCTGTCTATATGCTGAAGGTTTTTACAGAGGGATTTGTTCATATATAATTTGCTTGTTCAAATATGCAACATTTTATTCCCCCAAAAATTGTGAAAATATAGTGTTTTCAGTCTGTTCTAAGTATTTTCTGAATTATGGAGTGACAAATATTATATACTCAAAATTCCCTCTGCAAAAAAAAAAAAAAAAAGATAAATAAATAAAATAAACAAGAATTTTGAAACTGACTTCATCCGGTGTTTAGATTTTTGTACTAGAAATGTGTGCAAATTAGTGCATATTTAATTAAATAATGCCTCATTTGCATATTTAAACTTGTACTATAAAAAATGTTTGCAATTATCAATGTAATCAATTAACTGCAAGGGCAGGATAACTATTAGTTTTTGAGCTTTTGTTTTGTTTTTTACCTTATTCGCTCCGCAATGTCTCTCGCCTTAAAATCAATATGGGTTTATATTTAGTTTAATTTTTGTCTTTAATTTGGATGAACTCTTGTCTGATGTAAGGTGTCAGGTCTGATGATAAAGCCCAAGCATTGGGTGACGTACCACGGACCTAAACAGACGTTCGCAGCGTCTGAGGACGTCCCTGTTTGCTAGATGCTCCACAAAGACTTTATATATAGGAAGACAGTAGTCCTATTATTTATGAATGGAATAGTGTAACGCCTAATATGGTGAATAAACTCTGCCTTCTAAAAATGAAAGAGCCAGGCTGTTTCTCAATCAAGAATGCAAAGAACGAACTTGTGTTCTTTCGTGGAGGACCGCCTCTACAGGCTTCCTTTGAAAGAACGAAATCGGAAGGACGTGAGGAACAGTTGCAACGCGTCATTGTGAGAGTTGAGATAAGGTGTTCTTGCTGCTCAACTCCACAGTCCCAACGGATTATAAGGAGTGAGACAGCAGCACGCAATGCAATAATAATATCAAACAACAAATGCCATAACGCTTCTTCTTACAAACATTCATTTCATTTTATTATAGACAATATTTTCCCATTATTTTGTAGCTTTTACCGTAATGTATTTATGAAAATGATTAGGCTAAGTATAATGTTACAAATTCTTTATCATGCCAATAAGAAGTACAACAGGGTTTCTAACTCATTAAAATAATGCAAAACAAAATGACAAATGTTTACTTTCACGGGCCGTCACGTATTTGGGCATTTACAGCAGGAATGTCTTAAGCGAGAACGAGAAGTTTAAAGATTACAGGCTTCCGTATGTCATCCGCCCGCAGCGTCTTCTGGGATTTCTAATGGTTCGATTCTCTCAAGGCTGCATTTGATGTATCCTCGATTTCAAGAACACATCTGGGCACTTTCACGTGTCCTCTGTACTTGCATCCTTCAGTATTGGAATTGAAATTTGACGGTTAATAATGACGTAGAGCGAGAACACGAGATATTTGAATGTTCCTCCAAACACTTTCTTTCCACCGTCACCCCAACATGGAGGACACCTGTTGAAGTGCTCCAGAAATTGCTCTGTAAACCTAATTTCTGAATGTCTCTTCTCAAGGGAGATTTTTTTGCATCATCTTTGATTAGTAAATTACATATTTTTATTCAGAAATCAATATTATCTAACATAGTTTTTCTGTAAAATGAGAAAATATCAATGTTGCCATATGGCAACGCTGTACCACAGTGGAATTGAAGTAATGTATTTCCCCATTGGGATTTTTTATAGACAGTAACATCAATAATTTGACTGTAATTATTTATTTATTTGAAGTGTTTATTGTAGTATATGTGTATTTATGTATAAATAAGGAAATTATTTAGTCTTTGCAAAAAATGAATACAACAATATTTTACGGAAAGGGCAATAGGAAGAGTGCCGAGTTGCCTCTTCCATGTGATGACAATGAGGATGAGTTTGCCTTCAGTGACATGCAATAATGAGTGTTTGTGCACGTGTTTACAGGTCTGTATGTGTGTGTGGCAGATTTTATGGAAATTAAGAATATATAGAAAGAAATAAAAAGATAAAAGAAATGTGCATTTGAATTGAAAAGTAAATCATAATTGAATAGGAAAAGTAATTTTGGCCCATTTTCCATTGTGGTACATTGTTGCCATATGGCAACATTTTTCTAAATTGAAGCTATTTCATGTAATAAAAACTTACGTGAAAAAATATTTCATGGTTAGATCATAATGTGCACCATAGAGGGAATCATTGATCACAATGAGAAAAAGCAAAGAATATATAGTTCTGATGTGCAGCAAAAGATTGTTAAGCCTCACAAATTAGAAAGTGTCTATAAGAAAAGAGCTCAAGCTCTGAAAATCCCTGATAATTAAGTTCTGATCAACTGAAGATGTTACAAATCTGCCTGGAAGAAGACGTGTGTTTATATCGTCCTAATGCATGATGAGGACGGGAGTTTGTACCAAAGATCAAATGAATAAACAATGCAGATTTATTTTCACAGCCTTTTTGATCATATTTACTGAGGACACCAACAATTCTGCCCCATGTACCCTAGCAACTGCACAGCAACACCCTAGCAACCACCTTGTGTACCTTGACAACAACACAGCAACAGCCTAGCCACAACCACAAGTACCCTAACAACCATATAGCGATACCCTAGCAACCACCCAAAATGTGTTATCAACCATACGGCAACAGCCCTGGCGGCCCACCCCTCCAGTACCTTAGCAGCTGCATGGCAACCAGCCAGAACATGTTATCAACATCACTGCATCCGCAAGTACACCCTAGCAACTACATGGTAACAGTCTGGTAGAAGCACTTCCAATTTACCTTAGCAACTGCATGGCGGCCGCCTCGGTGCCCACCAGCGGCTGCATGACAGCAGTCTGAAACCACTTCCGGTACCTTAGCAGCTGCATGGCAGCCGCCTCGAGGAGTACCTTAGCAATGCATGGCCAACCACCCTCGGTACCCTAGCAGCTGCGCGGCAACAGTCCTGGTAACCACTTCCGGTACCTTAGCAGCTGTCAGTACCTAGCAACTGCATGACAACCACCAGTACCCACAGCAGCTGCATGACAACAGTCTGGTAACCCACTTCCAGTACCTTTAACGGCTTCATGACAACCACCCTCAGTACCTTAGCAACTGCATAGCAACAGTCTAATAACCACTTCCAGTACCTTAGCAACTGCATAGCAACCACCTCCAGTACCTAGGCAACAGCCTAGCAACCACCCTCAGTATCTTAGCAACTGCATAGCAACAGTTTGTTGACTGACTGACTGTGTGTGTGTGTGTGTGTGTGTGTGTGTGTGTTTTCTAGTGTGGATCATGGAGGAGAGTTCATGATCACATCAGGACTCCACAAATGTAAGTTCACAAACAGACACACAGTTTTGTTGTTTGTTGTTTAGTTGTTGTAAATGTGTCTCTTGTAATGTGTGTTCTTGTGTTCAGATGCCTGTGATCTCACACTGGATACAAACACAGCAAACAATGAACTCATTCTGTCTGACGAGAACAGAAAGGTGACACGTGTGATGGAGCGACAGTCATATCCTGATCATCCAGACAGATTTGATGGGTGTTGTCAGGTTCTGAGTGTTGAGAGTCTGACTGGACGCTGTTACTGGGAGACTGAATGGAGTGGAAATAATGCTTATATATCAGTGTCATATAAAGAAATCAAGAGGAAAGGAAGGAGTTATGACTGTGAGTTTGGATATAATGTGAACTCATGGAGTCTGTTCTGCACTGATTACACATTCGCTGCCCTTCACAATAAAAAGTTCACTGCTGTATCTGCTGGTTCAGTGTCCAGTAAGAGAGTAGGAGTGTATGTGGACGTGTCTGGTGGCACTTTGTCCTTCTACAGCGTCTCTGACACACACAAACTCACACACTTACACACATTCACACACACATTCACTCAAACACTACACGCTGGATTTAGACTTGATTATTACGACTCTTCAGTGTCTCTTTGTGACATTAACACACACAGACATTAGTGGACACAGTGTGAGTGTAATGATGTGAAAGTGTTGCTGTTGTTGTGTGTGTTTTAATCACAGGCTTCAGGAAGTTCAATATCAGACACACAAGACAGTTTCCTGTTTCAGATCATCAGGATGAAGATGTTTCTCCAGTCAGAGACACTTTCTGTGTTTCTGTCCAACACAAATCACACACTCATACACACAAATAAAATCACACGTCATATTTACACTGTTGTGTCATATTAAAATATTGATTATACAAATGAGTGTCAGACTGTATTTGTATTTGTTTTCACAGTCAAAAATGATGAGCTTTAAAATGAAACTTTTTTCTTTTTATTGGCAAAAGTAATGTTTTTGTTCTATAATATTTTTCAATTACTATTTACAGTTTTGATGCAATTTTATGATACTATGAAATACACTTGAAATACAACTTTATTTTGTATTTTATGAAATTTAATGTAATATATTTTTGTTCAATAATGTTTTTTGATTATTATTTAGCATTTTGAGCTGATTTTATGGTAGTATTACATTTTTATACAATTTTAATTATGGAGGGCCAAATTACTCAAAATTAAATAATTAAATAAATGTTGAAATATATAAATAAATCGTTATATGCATCATTTAATTATTAAAAGCATAAATAAATGTTGAAATATTTAATTAAATATGTATTTATTTATTTAACTTTTTATTTATTTTTTTCATTTATTTATTAAAATATTAAATTATTCATTTATTTATTTATTTAATTATTTAAATATTTATTTATTTATTTATTTATTTACGCATTTATTTCTGCATTTATTTATTGCCTCCACATTTCATTTTGAGGTTTGCGGTTGTCGCACGTCACTCAACAATAGTGGGCGTCACCTTTCCAGCTCGATTACTTTGGTCTTTCTAGTTCAGGCGCTTTTTCATGTTTTTCGCATCACAAACTAAAGCTGATCGAGGATGGTACAGTAAAAGATCTGTCGTTGACTCTCGTAGATGAAGTGACATGACATCTGACGCACTGAAGACATTAGCACAGGCCACAATGATCAGTGGCACAGCCGCTCACACTTCCGGTTTTTACCGACATGAGAGAGTGGTATGTGCTGACAGTCTTACTCAACACACGCGCTTAACTGCACAACGATATTTCACTGATGACGCGTTTCTATCAAATGTAGGAGTAGTTACATCGCGCCACTGATTTGTATGTATTTGCTTGTGTGACTGTGTCGATGGATTGTGACAGTGTCAGTGTCAGTGTTAGTCTCTGCTGATACATGTTAGTGAAAACCGGAAGTGTGAGCGGCTGTGCCACTGAGCATAGTGGCGTGTGCTAATGTCTTCAGTGCGTCAGATGTCATGTCACTTCATCTGCAAGAGTCAACGACAGATCTTTTACTGTACCATCCTCGATCAGCTTTAGTTTGTGATGCGAAAAACATGAAAAAGCGCCTGAACTAGAAAGACCAAAGTAATCGAGCTGGAAAGGTGACGCCCACTATTGTTGAGTGACGTGCGACAACCGCAAACCTCAAAATGAAATGTGGAGGCAATAAATAAATGCAGAAATAAATGCGTAAATAAATAAATAAATAAATAAATATTTAAATAATTAAATAAATAAGTATTTAAATAAATAAATAAATGAATAAATAATTTAATATTTTAATAAATAAATAAATAATTAAATAAATATTTAAATAAATAAAAAGTTAAATAAATAAATACATATTTAAATAAATATTTCAACATTTATTTATGCTTTTAATAATTAAATGATACATTTAACGATTTATTTATATATTTCAACATTTATTTAATTATTTAATTTTGAGTAATTTGGCCCTCCATAAAAATTAAACTTTGAGTCTCTTAATTTTTGGGTCACACTTGATATATAACAATTTATTATTATTATTATTTTATTATTTTTTTTTTTAACCAGAAAATTCAATGTAATATGATTTTGTTCAATAATAGTTTTTGTTTATTCTCTAAAATTGTGTGGAGATTTTATGATACTATGCAAAATTTGTAAAATTTTAATTGAGCTATTTTTTCCCTCATTAAAATTTAATTTTGAGCTCCATTTTTGGGTCACACTTGATATATAATTTTATTATTATTATTATTATTATTATTATTATTATTATTATTATTATTATTAACTTTTTTTTTAAAACCAGAGAGTACTTGACACTTGACAAGTTTTTTTTTTTTTTAAATAAACGTTATATAATTTTGTTCAATAATATTTTTCATTTCTAGTTTTGAATTTTGAGGAGATTTGATGATGCTACGCTATATTTATATAATTTTTATTAGCTATTTCTTCCTGTTAAATGTAATTAAATTCTGAGCTCCTTCAAAATTGGACCAGACTTGGTATTTTATTTTTTATTCTCTTCTTTATTCTCTTACATCTGTTACTAATATGTCACTTACAGTTTGAATTGCTTCAATACTCGGGTAAACACATAAATGACCTCAGTGACCAAAATGATGTTTTAAGCTTATTGTCATTGGTTGTTATTGGACAGTTTTATTCATATTAGTCTACCTGTCACTTCTGGACTTTTGCTCTTATAAATCTGCTTATTTTGAACCAGGAACAAGTTAAACATGTCAAAGCCCAAGAGAGAAAAACAGTTTTCAAATCAATAACAACTAATAGAAACCAGATGGTAGGGTATAAAACTAGATCAGTTTTATTATAATAAATTAATCAATTCATTCAACACTTCAAGCACTGATGCAGTGTCTCTCTGTGTCTCTTCAGAGGTTCACAGATGTCCTGAACCAGCAGCAGTAACAGCACTATTTTGGAGGTAAAAGGGTGATTGTGTTTCTGTGACAGGACAAATAACTGTTTACAAGCATCTGATGAGCTGATGAGTTTATGGAAATGACACTTGTACATGTGAATCAATCATTGCTCTCATTGTTATATGGAGATGAGAGACATAAAGAACAACACATTTGAGCACAAGTGAACTCACAGATGCCATAAGAGATGACTTCATTATCATCATTCATTACTTTATCTTTGCACATTATTCACAAAGAGTGTAAACCAGAGTTGAAAAAGTGGATATTTTGGGTCATTTCGCTGAAATTATTGACTCCTAAATGGCGCCATCTGCTGGAAAAGATGAATAAGAGCAACACAGAAACACAAAGACCAGTAGTTCACACAAAACTGATCTTTCTGTCATTAACAATCATATATTTAATTACAAGAACATGATTATATTGGTAGAAATGAAAGTAAATTTGTGGAAAATAAATTGTCACTGAGGTCAACAGAGTTCAACATGAATTAATACTAATAAAAAATGATAATGTGTTTAATAATATATCCAGCATCATAAATCACAAACAATCCTTTCACAGCCACAAAAGTCACAAGCTTCAGACACCTTTCAGTCTTTTATGATAGTATGAACAGGGTAGTTTCCTCTCTTACAAAGAAAAATAATAAATAAACACATGAATCATTAAATGACACAATTTAAGCTCTAATTCATGAATGTCCAACATATTCCTGGTTTCACAATGAGGATGATCAAAGGACACACAATTTCAGCTCATTGCAGAACTGTAAATAAAAACACTCTTATGTGTTCAACAAACACTAAGAAAATAACAAGAACATGCAAAATAGTTAAATGCTCAGCATTACTACAAACTAAATAAATGCATCTGGATGAACATTGTCCAATTTATAACTTATTTTTGTATTCAAGTGACACTAGATCAGAAAAACTACTGAGTGTCTCGTCTGTTGACAAGAATCACAAGTGAAATATAGTGAATGAAGCCTCAACTGTAACAACAGCTTTAAATATGATTCATTCTGTAACACTAATTTATTCATTTATCACTAATACATCACATATGAATGTTTAGATATTTATTTTTTTAAATAACTGATAATTTTTTACTTTTTTTATTATTATTATTTTAATTTTTTCGATATAGTAAGTGGTCTTGCAGGGGCAACGTCATCACGTTCATTCACTGTTTCTTTCTGAAGTGAAATCAAAAGCATCTTATCAATGTCTAGGTTCTAGATCAGAAATAAATAAATAAATAAATACATACATAAATAAATAGTTTATCGTATTACAGTAAGTTCATTATAATATTTATTTTATTTTTTTTATTTTTTTATTTTTTTTTGCGTCTAAACAGATCTCAGGTTAAACTCAGACTTACCTGTAAATGTATTTTTGTGACTCCAGGTGCTCTAGTAATGTGCAGTATGTGTGCAACGGCTTCTTCTTTTTTATTTTATTTATTTATTGATATAATTATATATAATTATATTTTTTTTTTATTAACAATACACTTCAATAAACACAGTCAGAGTACAGTTATAACTACAATTGTACACATAAAAAAACATAAAACACATACAAACATTATGTAAATATATTAAAGGATTCATAAATGGAAACAGTCTTAATTGCTTTCTAATTATGTTTCAAGAACCAAAAATAATGGCTTGGTTTTACTATACTTGCACTTGTGAATGTGAAATTTAGCAAAGATAAAAATCAAATTTATAATGTAATACTCTTTCCTTTTATTTGAGGGGATCAATGTTATCAATTATAAATCTAGTCAAATCTTTCCAAAATGTTTTAACATGAGAGCAATGCCAAAATAAATGAAACAAAATTTCAGTCATCATATTACAAAAGGAACAATTCAAATCAATATCATTTTTAAATTTAACTAGAATATTTTTTTTACTGGATAGTATCTGTGTACAATTTTAAATGTTACTTCCTTCACTTTATTTACCAACAAGTATTTGTTTTTTAAGGTCCTAATGTCCTTCAATAATAAACCTTTAACTAACCTGTTCCAATAAATTATACAGTTTGGAGTAGAAACAATATCTTTTTGAAGTAAAGAATGAATTGTTTTATTAACATTTGTACTTCCAGGGGCAAAACAAAGTTTACCAATATTGGTATCAAACAGATGGACTGCAGAGGGGGGTGTAATACTGTTTTGGGTTTTAGCTTTGAATAACACCAAGACTCCTGTGGGAATTGCATCTGTGACAATAGAAAACTCTTTTGGTGTTACTGGAATTTCATGGACAGTAGAAACTCAGAGTAAGTGAGTAACAAACCTTCTTGATTTAATAATTGCTGAAAAACAGTTTTCAAAAAATAAAGATTTATTTTTATATAATATATTGTAATTATTCCAAATTAGGTACCTATGGGGTGTGAAGTTGTGTTTATACAATAGAGACCAAACCAGCAACATTTGTTTATGAAAGCAAGATGAGCTTAAAGGAATTTTATCAATTTTATGATTGCAAATCAAGAGAAATCTAAGACCCCTAATTTAGAAAAAACTAAATTAGGTATAAAATTCCATAAAGAATTTGGGTTTAGAATGAAATGTCTAATCCAGTTGATTTTAAAGGTGTTATTTAGAGAACAGAAATCAAGAAAGTTCAGTCCACATGATTGTGTTCATTATTGTAGACTTCCTAATGTAATGTGTTTTGTTCCTCTACAGAAAATTAAACAAAGCAGAATCAACAGCTTTACACATCTCCTTACAAACACTGAGTGAAGTAGCCACGTAGATTTAGATGCTATAGTTCATGAGGCCGACGTTCTCCTCATGGGCCGACGTCGGTCAGACGTGCGTGTGCTGTCTGAGCAGCATCTACCGGGAGGGATTTTGTTCTAATTCTCGTATAAGCTCAAGTTCTGATGCTACATTAATGGCCCCAAGTCTTCAATTTGGCTGTTCGAAGTTGCACCCGCAAATCAGTACGCCCAATATTTGCTATAAATTGATCCTTCGCTAAAAGGTCTTGAGTGGCAAAATCTACAGAGGGATATGCTTTGCCCACTAAGCGCCTCAACGCATTGCCAAACTCTCTAGCGGTTTCACCAGGTGAACGCTTTCATGATGTAAAATTCACACGGTTCCATTCATCACTATCACAGGGTTGTAGACATTTGGTCATGGCAGCTTTTAGACTCTGACAATTAGCCTTATCATTTGGAGTCAGACCACTGTATACATCTCTTGCCTTGCCAGATAATAATAAGGACATAAACTTAAGTTTAAATGTCTCATCCCAACTACCTCGGCTGCCATCTCAAACTGCTCAGACCAGTCTACCCATTCACGGTCTGCTGCTGTAAACATTTCATTCATAAAAACAGGGCACTGAAACTGCCCGGTTTGAGAAGACATTATTATTGGAAGGGAATTACTAGATATTGGTGTTGGTTCGTCAGATTCAATAATTAACACACTTTTTAAACTGCAAAACAACAAGTAAATTATATTTACTGTATATTATATAATATATTATATAATTCAGTTCATATCCAATGGTGTCAGTGCAGTCAAGTCAATAATGTTACTGAATATTAGGTTTCCTCAACTAAGCAAGCCAAAAGGCAACAGTGACAAGGAACCCAAACATTATCAAGACCTGCAGGCTCAGTCAGGAAACCAGTTCTCTGGCCAAACGAATAACCTTGGTGTGATTATTCCAGGCTGCATCACAAGTCAGATTGTGGATTGAAATCATTCAGAATGTCCCATCCAACAACTTCTGCTTGAAGACACATCATGCCAGCAGGTGAAGCTGGTAAAAAGGGTCTTGAGGGTTTGTCTGGTTCTCGTAGTCTTTGCTGAGGGTCTGTGCTGGGGCCATCAATGAGGTCTTCACAGGGGATATGCCATCTAGTTGTCATGGTCTCCGCTGACATTCAGGGATGTGTTGTGGTCATTCCTGGGTGCAGGTCCACCATCTGGTCTGGACACCGACTGGATCAGCTGATTACTGTAATCTAGGTATAAGGGGGAGACAGTATAGAAGTGACTAATATAAGCATTAATGCCATTCTTCTTACAAATGAACAAGTACATTAGATATTGGAAGTGTTACTGCTTTCCATTTCAGCAGCATTGGTTTTTCCAAACTGCAGCCTTGAAATACATGTATATGTGTATATTGTAAGGTACTTATTAAACCTTAAGCATTACAGTTTTTTACAGTCATTAGGACCAAACCCAGAATTCCCACCTTATATGTTTGATGAATGTTACTGCACTGTAAAAAATGATTTGTTGACACAACTTGACTTAGTCCAGTCATTTTGTTGCATTGGCTTTGTTAAGTTTAGCGAACACTAGGTGTGAAGTTTAGCAAACATTAGGTGTTAAATTCACTCAACTTATATGTAGTTGTTGAAATAACTTGCAGTAAATTGAGCCAACGTACTGTATCAATTAATGAGCATTTAAATTTTTTAGTTAAGTCAACTGAAAAAAAAATTGGTTGAACTCAATTTTTCATGTTTTCACAACTATGAACCATGTCTAGTTGACATACATTATTAATTTTTCCTCAACATCATAATGTAACTATTTGAGTTTACTGGACAAGCAGTTTTGGATATCTAGAACCAGATTTTTTAAGAAATCAACACAACTGCAAAATTGAAACTCACAGCATTTATTTTTAAACAGACACATTGCATCCAAAAACACAAACATAATAATTGTCTTGCAAAGACAGAAAAACACTACGAAAGAAAAAACTTCACATATAGACAGCTCACACAAAAACATGCAAACTTCTCTATGCACACACCCATCTTAGTGCCAAAATAGTACAAATAACTCTCCTTGTCATTATCAGATATTTTCATTGCAGAAACAAGTGTACATGAAGAATTCACAATAAGCTGTGTTAAAAATATTTCATATTAAACTGTTAAAAAACTGTAAATTCCCAATTGTAGGAACATGACAATGAAAGAGGAAGCACTACAAGGTAACAAAAAAGAAGTCAGTTTAAAAAAAAAAAGAATTCCAATGTTCGACTTAAAAAAAAAAAGAGATCTAAAAAAAACAATGTTCTTAAAGTTTAAACCAGTACAATGATTAAACAGTAGCATAAAGTAAAAAAGATTTATTTTGTTTTCTGTCTTATCACAGCAACTTGCTTTTCAAAGAGTGAACTCTTGCGGTACTAGAGTCTGATCTGACTCCAATGAACAGGTGCTGTATCACTTCAAAAGTGACTTTTAATTCCTTTGGATAGTCGTGGTTTAATGCGTACACCAGGCCCATCAGGTTCAGAAAAGCATTAGGTATAATCACTCAGGTGACACATTACCACGTCTTTCTCAATCACCAGGGCAGCGTCATTGAAGGCTGGGAGACGTTTCATCACGTTTTCCGCAACCACTAGGATTCCAATCACCACACCCTTGATCCCATCCTCTTCAGTCACTGGGCTTCATAGAATGTAAACAAAACAAGGCACTATTACTTAAAAGCAAACAAACATAGTCCCCAGACCCCTGCAAATGAAGAGATCTAATGTTCAGTTTCCCCTTAGGCTGCATTAACACTAGTGCGTATTCACTTTAAAACGCTTCATTTTTGCTAAGGTTACGCCTATAGTTTACACGGTTACACTTTATTTTGAAAGTCCACTTTAGACATTCTACTAACTATAAGTAACTTTGCAACTACATGTCAACTAATTCTCTTTAGTTTGCAACTACGTCTACTAACTCTGAGAGCAGACTGTTAGGTTAGGTTTAGGGTTAGTAGAATAAGTTGGCATATACTTGCAAAGTTTACAAGAGTGTTACAAGATATATTAAGCAGACAGTCTACTAATACTCTAATGACTAGTTGACATGCAGTTGCAAAGTTACTTACTCTTAGTAGAATGTCTAAAGTGGACTATCAAAATAACGTGTTACCGTTTACACTACTCTGGTGTTTTCAACCCTCAAAAATGGAGACTTTCAAAAACGCTGCAGACCCTGTTTTAGTTTGAAAACTCTGGGGTTGCATGTCAGTGTAAATGGACCAAAACTGAGACTTTTTAAAACGATGATGTGGCTGCCCACATTTACTCTGCGTATCCTCGATGATCGTGTAAACAATAACATCATGCTCATTGTTGTACACCATAGATATGTATAGGTAGATTCCCCATTCGACTGCTTCGAGCACGTAGATCCGCCATCTAAATAATAGGGCATCTACCTGTACATAGCTATGATTGTACTTGCATGAATGGTCATGTGACATGCATTTTCAGTTGTGTAGTGTAGGCGGAGATCGTTTCTGAAATGCAGCGAAAACACCAGTGTAGACGAGGATCGTTTTCATTTTAAAATGCTGTTTTAAGGGGCTTACATGTGTCAGCTTACCTTGCACATCTCTTAATGAATTTTGAAGGGGTCTCTTGCATGTACCACCGCAGGCCCAGCCATGCTGCTGTCCTCATCCTTTGGTTGTTGTCTGTAAAATATAGGATGGTTAAAGTACCAGCTTTATTTGTTCAATCCTTTGTTTTTCTTTATTCATTTATCTTTTCTCCCTCTCCCTCTGTTTTTGATGCTTTTTATGCATATACATTTGTTGTAAATAAATCACCAGTGATGTGATGCAACAACACTTGTTTGTTACCTTCTTGTTGTAACACTTTAAAGGACTTAAAAGGACAGGTTACCAGAGAAGATAACTGTCATTTACTCACTAACATGCCACTCCAAACACGTGCTAAATTATTAATATCTTCATTCCATACAATGAAAATTATCAGTGTTAAGCTCTAAAAAGGACAAGTCAACACTAGAAAAAAATGCAGTAAAAGTAGTGGATTAATCATGTTGCCTATTTTAAAAGTTTTCTGATAATAACTTTGTGTAATGAACTGATGATGTCAGATTTGATGTTACTATGACATAATACAACATCAAACCTCATTAGTTCTTATGTCATGACGTGATCAAAAGACTTGCAAGAATCAATGAGGTTTGATATTTATGTATAAGCTAATACAATCAAACATTCTTGTAAACAAAGACTTTAATTTTTATGTTTTCATCATACAAAAAGATTGTATGATTTTGAAAGTCTTGGAATATGATGCACAAATCATACGTTTTTAGACACTTACTCTGAAGTCATTGTATGAAAAGATGTCACTATCACTAGTTTTATGATCCATAGAAGAAAAAAGATCATAGAGGTTTGGACAAACATGAAAGTGAGTAAATGATCACAGAATTGTCATTTTGGGGAGAGAAAGACTGCTTTAACATAAATAGATGCACATCCTTATCAAGGCTCTTCAATACTGAAGTCATGTCTGGAACGTCCTCATCACGCTTTGACCTGAAAAACTGTATCAGCTTTGAGAAAAACACAAGACACAAGCCAGGTGAATTCTTTGCTGATCTATAAAAACAAATATATTTACACATTTAACAAAGATGCAGGGTCTCAGTGACAGTCCTTAACAATACTAAATTAAAACATAATGCAGGATATTTGTATTAAACACAAATATGGACTGACAGTGGTGTTTTAGATATTACTGGTCATTCGTGTTTCTAAGATAAAAAATAAATAAATAAATAAAAAACGATAAGGAGATCCAATGAACACGCTCAAAAGTCACTAATATAAAACTTTACACTGTTTTATCTATTTATCAACATTAACTTGATCCACAATTGTAATAGTGATGGGTTATTTTCTGTGACCCGGTTCTTTCCGCCGTTCGTTTCAATGAGCCGGTTAAAATAAAACGGTTCACCGGTTCTTTTACTTACTCACGTAATGATGATTGTCATCCCAGTGGGTGATAATAAGCTCAGACCCATTCAAATATAATTTGTAATCATAACTTCAGTTCATCATCAAGTAGATTTCTTATTGTCTGTTTTTCAATTTAAAATCAAATTTATACACCATCATTTTCGTTTCTTATAACGTGTGAATATACCCCCTGTTGTATTTTACAACTAAAACATCCGGATTACTTTGTTATCACTAGTTTTGTTTGATTTCCCGAGTTGCTAGCTTATAGCCCGTTAGCAGCACCAGCGTGGTTGCCGCTAATCCTGCTTGCATTGTTTACACACTATTTACACACATTACCATTGTTTACTCACTGTTACTTGCTTTAATGGCGAATTTGTGTCCACCTTTGAGTGCAGGTGAGGACACGTTCGAGCTGCACTCGTTGCAGCTCGAGCTGGAGGCCGTGGAGAAGCAGATCCAGGAGCTGTTGGTGCGGCAGACCGAGCTGAGAGAGCGGAGAGCCGCTCTGGAATCCTCCCGGGTAAGTAACGTTATACAGCGTGATACTAACACTCTGACCACCTCTACTCCGTGTGCTTCTCTGCACAGCTCCCGTGCACCCTGGACGCGATCTTCCCAGATGTCCTTCACTCCGGCGCCGGGACACCACGGACCCTGGGTGCAGCAGCAGCGGAAGACGCGAGCCAGGCCCGGCCGAGGACCTCGCCCCCTCCGCCGCCTCCGGTCTTCGAGATCTCCACCCGGAACCGCTTCGCTCCCCTCCGCGAGACGGAACGCGACGCTGTGATCGTTGGAGACTCCATTGTCCGGTACGTACGTGCTACTTTAGCTAAAGGTAAAGTCCACACCCACTGTTTTCCTGGTGCTCGCGTTCTCGATGTTTCTGCACAGATACCCGCAATCCTGAAGGACGGCGAGAGCGTCGGCGCGATCGTCCTGCACGCGGGGGTGAACGACACCAGGCTGCGGCAGACGGAGGTTCTGAAGAGGGACTTCGGCAGCCTGATCGAGACGGTTCGCAGTACGTCGCCCGCGACGAGGATCATCGTGTCAGGACCGCTTCCCACGTATCGACGTGGGCACGAAAGGTTCAGTAGACTCTTTGCTCTAAATGAATGGTTATTGACATGGTGTAAAGAACAGAAACTGCTCTTTGTTAATAATTGGAATCTTTTCTGGGAACGTCCTAGGCTTTTCCGTGCGGATGGCCTGCACCCCAGCAGAGTCGGAGCGGAGCTGCTGTCGGACAACATCTCCAGGACGCTACGCTCCATTTGACTAGTAAGTACATTCTCAAATGATTGCTATGATGGCTTTTGTTCTGAGCGCTTAAATGATAGTAGTTGCACTGTACAATCTATAAAGACTGTGTCTGTTCCTCGAATAGTGAGGTCAAAACATAAATTTAATGCAGGATCTAGAAAAAATCTGATCGTAATTAAACCAGAAAAAAAACAAAATACACGAACAGAAACCATTTTTAAAGCTTGGGCTCCTAAACATTAGATCACTTGCACCGAAAGCAGTTATTGTGAATGAAATGATCACAGATAATAGTTTTGATGTACTCTGCTTAACTGAAACCTGGCTAAAACCTAATGATTATATTGGTCTAAATGGGTCTACTCCACCAAACTACTACTATAAGCATGAGCCCCGTCAGAGTGGTCGTGGTGCTGGTGTTGCAACAATATATAGTGATATTCTCAATGTTACTCAGAAAACAGAATACAGGTTTAATTCATTTGAAATACTTTTGCTTAATGTTACTCTGCCAGATATGCAAAAGAAATCTCTCCAATCTCTTGTTTTAGCTACTGTGTATAGACCGCCAGGGCCATATACAGATTTCCTAAAAGAATTTGCAGAATTCCTTTCAGAACTATTAGTTAATTTTGATAAAGTACTAATTGTCGGAGATTTTAACATTCACGTTGATAATACAAATGATGCGTTAGGACTTGCGTTTACTGACCTAATAAACTCTTTTGGAGTCAAGCAAAATGTCACTGGGCCCACTCATCGTTTTAATCATACGCTAGATTTAATTATATCGCATGGAATTGATCTTACTGATATAGATATCGTACCTCAAAGTGATGATGTTTCTGACCATTTCCTTGTATCGTGCATGCTGCGTATCACTGATATTAACTATATGGCTCCGCGTTTTCGTCTTGGCAGAACTATTGTTCCAGCCACCAAAGATAGATTTACAAATAACCTGCCTGATTTATCTCAACTGCTCTGTGTACCCCTTAATACACAGGATCTAGACAAAATGACTAGCAATATGGACACCATCTTCTCCGATACGTTAGAAGCTGTTGCCCCCATCAAACTGAAAAAAGTTAGAGAAAAACGTATTGCGCCATGGTACAACAGTAATACCCATTCCCTCAAGAAAGAAACTCGCAATCTTGAGCGCAAATGGAGAAAAACTAACTTGGAAGTTTTTAGAATTGCATGGAAAAACTGTATGTCCAGATATAGACAGGCTTTAAAAGCTGCTAGGGCTGAGCATATCCGCAAACTCATAGAAAATAACCAAAACAATCCAAGGTTTTTATTTAGCACAGTGGCTAGATTAACAAATAACCAGACGCCACCTGATCTAAATATTCCTTTACAGTTTAATAGCAATGACTTTATGAATTTCTTCACTGATAAAATAGATAACATCAGAAATACAATAACCAACGTAGATTATACTGCATCTAATATGTCAACTTCTTTCATCGCACCCAAAGAAAAACTGCAGTACTTTACCGCTATAGGACAGGAAGAGTTAAATAAACTCATCACTGTGTCTAAACCAACAACATGCCTATTAGATCCCGTACCCACTAAATTACTAAAAGAATTGTTACCTGTGGCAGAAGAACCGCTTCTCAATATTATCAACTCATCGCTATCTTTAGGTCACGTCCCTAAACCATTCAAGCTGGCGGTTATTAAGCCTCTTATTAAGAAACCACAACTAGACCCTAGTGAACTGGCAAATTATAGACCCATTTCTAATCTTCCATTTATGTCTAAAATTTTAGAGAAAGTTATATGTGCTCAACTGTGCTCATTCTTGCAAAAAATGATATCTATGAAGAATTTCAGTCAGGTTTCAGGCCCCATCACAGCACAGAAACTGCACTTGTTAAAATCACTAATGACTTGCTTCTTGCATCAGACCAAGGCTGCATCTCATTGCTAGTTTTACTTGATCTTAGTGCTGCCTTCGACACTATAGATCATGACATACTAATAGATCGACTACAAAATTATGCAGGTATCCAAGGGCAGGCTTTAAAATGGTTTAGATCCTACCTGTCTGATCACTACCACTTTGTTTATTTAAATGGGGAGTCATCTCAGTTATCACCAGTAAAGTATGGAGTACCACAAGGATCTGTTCTAGGTCCTCTACTATTTTCAATATACTTGCTCCCCCTTGGTAATATTATTAGAAAACACGGGATTAGTTTCCATTGTTATGCTGATGATACTCAACTATATATCTCAACAAGACCAGATGAAACTTCTGAATTATCGAAGTTAACAGAGTGTGTTAAAAATGTAAAAGATTGGATGACCAACAATTTTCTGCTATTAAATTCAGATAAGACAGAGATATTACTTATTGGACCCAAAAACAATACACAGAATCTTTTGACTTACAATTTACAACTAGACGGATGTACTGTTACTTCCACTACAGTCAAAAGCCTGGGTGTTATATTAGACAGCAACTTGTCTTTTGAAAATCATATTTCTCATGTTACAAAAACAGCATTCTTTCATCTTAGAAACATTGCCAAGCTGCGAAACATGTTACCTGCTTCTGACGCAGAAAAGCTAGTTCATGCATTCATGACCTCTAGACTGGACTATTGTAATGCATTACTAGGTGGTTGTCCTGCCTGCATCTTCAATAAACAAGCTACAGATAGTCCAAAATGCAGCTGCTAGAGTCCTTACCAGGTCAAGAAAATATGATCATATTACCCCAATTTTAAAGTCTCTGCACTGGCTACCTATTAGGTTCCGCATCAGCTACAAAATAGTACTTCTTACCTATAAGGCACTTAACGGTTTAGCTCCTGCGTACCTAACTAGTCTTCTACTACGCTACAATCCATCACGCTCCCTAAGGTCACAAAACTCTGGACTGTTGGTAGTACCTAGGATAGCAAAGTCCACTAAAGGAGGTAGATCTTTTTCACATTTGGCACCCAAACTCTGGAACAGCCTTCCTGATAACGTTCGGCGTTCAGACACACTCTCTCTGTTTAAATCTAGATTAAAGACGCATCTTTTTAGCCAAGCATTCAAATAATGCATCTCAAACTTTTCCTGCAGCTATATCTGATCAAATGTTCATTATTAATCTTTTAGCTCTGGTTTAACAAATCTTCCTTTTCTTAGTTTGAACAGCAGCTACGCTAATTATGTTCCTATTTGTTCTCTGTTTCTGTCATGGGATTGACATCCCATGGTAACTAGGAATTCACAAGCTCCAGTCTGGATCCAGAACACTTAAGAAGAGATGATGCCAACCCCACAGAGGACTTCAGATGATGCCAACCCTGAAAACATACAGCACTACCGAATTCTGCTACTAATTTATAGTGTTCTTTGTCTGTTTGATTACGTCATTAATTGATCTTTACCACACATCTCTGCCATATGTGCATCAAGCTACTACTACATATATTGTAAAAATGTCAATTTGGTGTAAAGCTGCTTTGCAACGATATGTATCGTGAAAAGCGCTATACAAATAAATTTG
Source organism: Labeo catla (assembly GCA_012976165.1). Classification (NCBI taxonomy): domain Eukaryota; kingdom Metazoa; phylum Chordata; class Actinopteri; order Cypriniformes; family Cyprinidae; genus Labeo; species Labeo catla. The sequence goes on along the minus strand of VONZ01002843.1, from coordinate 379 downwards.
AATTGAATTGAATTGAATTGAATCATCGTCGTCATCTTGGAGAAGTTTTTTTACATTGGCGTTTTGCAAAAGCACACCAGGCTCTAATGTGCAAACAGATGTTTTACAAGTGTAATACATATAAACTGAACTAGTCTTCAGCTTTGTACAGAAACAAGCTCATAAAACTTAACAACGTGCATACAAAAGTAAATAGCAAATTCCACTTACGTTTTCACTGAACAGCTGTTGCATGTTCATTGTGTTAAAAGTGCTGTTTGATATAACTAATAGCATTTGCATTTTCCAGTAGGCGTACGTTTTATTTGTTATTAACTTACATTTCGCCAAATTCTGTAACGTGTGCTCAGTATCAGCTGTTCGTGTTCATCAGTTCTCT
>VONZ01002842.1:0-35554 GCA_012976165.1 Labeo catla | reverse complement strand
CACCCAAAAATGAAAATTCTGTCATTAATTACTCATCCTCATGTGGTTCCAACTTCTAAATCTGTAATACTCTTCAGAACACAAATTAGAAATTGTTGAATTAAGTCGTTATTTGTGTTTTCTTTGCGCACAAAAAGTATTCCTGTAGCTTTGTAAAATTACAGCTGAACCACTAATGTCACATGGACTATTTTGAACTATCCCTTTAAGGCTTTCCATTTTCCCATTGCTTCATATTTAAATGTTGATCTTTAATGTATCTGAAGATGTTCAACTTCTGTAACATGACATTGATTGTATTACAGGACCTTGTGTTCAAATATTTACCCCAAAACAAAGCTGTCATCGTTTATACATCTAGGGAGATATGTTGAAGCATGTGACAGCGAATGGGGACCATGCTCTAACATGACAAAAAAGCAGCATAAATTATCACCAAGTTTTTTGAAGCCCGACCATAGATTTGTGTGAGGAAAAGACTGATGTTTAAACCATTATTCATTGGGAATCTTTTCATCTGCTATCTGTATCCATTTGTACAGTGACTTTGTTAGTGACATTTACATATTATGTAACTTACATTTCTATCTTTTTTTAGTAATTATGCAAAGCTATTTTATGGCTTTAGAAGATTTGTAATACATTACTGTTCAAAACGTTGGGGGCAGTAAGATTTATACTCATTTATACTCACCAAGGCTGCATTTATTCATTCAAAAATAGTGTGAAAACAATAATATTGTGAAATATTATTACACTATTAAATAACTCATATATTTTAATAAATTTTAGTGTAATTAATCAAGTGTACTTTATTCCTGTGATGGCAAAGCTGAATTTTTAGCAGTCGTTAGTCTAGTCTTTAATGTCACATGATCCTACAGAAATCATTTTAATATGCTGATTTGGTACAGGAAATTTTTTTTCTTATTATTATCAGTGCTGAAAACAGTTCTGCTACTTAATATTTTTGTTGGAACTGTGATACTTTTATTCAGGATTCTTTCAATTGAAATTAATTGGATCAATTGAAAGTTAATTTTATGTTTATATACACTACCAGTCAAAAGTTTTTGAACAGTAAGATTTTAAATACTTAAGCAAGTCTCTTCTGCTCACCAAGCCTGCATTTATTTGATACAAACTACAGCAAAAACAGTAAAATTCTAAAATATTTTTTTTGCTATTTAAAATAGCTGTTTTCTACTTAAATATATTTTAAAATGTAACTTATTCCTGTGATTTCAAAGCTGAATTTTTAGCATCATTACTCCAGTCACATGATCCTTCAGAAATCATTCTAATGTTCTGATTTGCTGCTCAAAAAGCATTTATTATTATTATTGTGTTGAGAACAGCTGAATAGAATTTTTCAGGTTTTTTGATGAATAGAAAGTTCAGAATTACAACATTTATCTGAAATAGAAATCTTTTGTAACATTTTAAATGTCTTTATCATCACTTTTGATCAATTTAAAGCATCCTTGCCAAATTTAAGTATTAATTTCTATAATTAATAATAATAATAAAACAATCATACTGACTCCAAGTTTTTGAATGGTATAGTGTATAATGTTACAAAAGCTTTTTATTTCAGGTAAATGCTTATCTTTATATCTTTCTATTCATCAAAGAATTCTGAAAAAAATGTACTCAGCTGTTTTAAATATTGATAATAGTAATAAAGTAATAATAAATAATAAGTAGTAATAGTAGTAAAAAGTAGTAATAAATAATAATAATAAATATTGATAATAGTAATAAAAATTATTGAACAGCAAATCGGCATATTAGAATGATTTCTGAAGGATCATGTGACACTGAAGACTGTAGTGATGATGCTGAAAATGTAGCTTTCATCACAGGAATAAATTACATTTTAAATATATTCAAATAAAAAGCAGTTATTTTAAATAGTAAAAATATTTCACAATATTACTGCTTGTGCTGTATTTTGGATCAAATAAACTGTTTGTTTTGTTTATTATTATTATTCTTTTTTTTTTTTAATTAACTTTCTTAACTTTCTTACTGACCCCAAGGTTTTAAACAGTAGTGTATACAATATGGGTGTTTGTTGTTGTTGTTTAACCATTTTGACAGCCCAAATAATAATCCCTAATAAATTAATTAGCACATCCTTTCCTAGCTGCTATCAGTGTTAAAGCAAGGTTGTGCACCCTTTGGATATTTGGTAGGTCAAATTCAAACCTTTTAAGCATTTCAAAAAAGTTTTGATCTTAAAAGTCACTCCTGATTGTGCTCAAAAGACTTTAACCCAGATTCTGCTCAGACTCTTAAACAGATCCCTGTCTCTATCAATCATACTGTACATTTGGCTTTTTGCAAGCAAATTCAGATCACTGTGATATTTCATAAAGTGGTTTGACAGTTATTAGAGACGGACTAAGACCTCCTACTTGTTCAGTGTCTCCCAGGCCTCTGTAGCTCTTTTGTCTGAATAGACCGAGTTCCTGACACTGGTCTTTCTTTGGTCTCAGGTGTGGACTCTATGGCGCATTATGAACAGGCCATCAGGCAGGTGAGGTACCGTAACTGGAAGCCCGGCGGTCTGTCTGAGAGAAGGTTCCGGCTCAGTTGCTCTGAACTGAATGGACGATACACAAGCAATGAGTTCAACTTGGAGGTCAGAGACTGCCTTCATACTGGGCATGGCTTCTTATTCTTTTTATCATCCATTCACTTTATCCTCTCTTTCAATTCCTGCTCTTCTTTCGGCTTTTTGCACTTTTGGACTCTTAGTACTTAAAAGTTAGCTGTGCACTTTTCTCGCAGAGCCAGACTCTTGACTTTTTACTCTTTATTTCTGGTTAAGAGCTTTCTGTTAAGACAGAAAGAGACCTGTCTGATTGACATGTAAAGTGACCAATCGCAGTTTTTGGTTTTTTGAATCTTTTAGAAGTGGATAAATCTAAAATTCATGATTCATGACAGGCAGTAATAAAATGATAGCCTATTTAAATAATGGCTCATCAGTCTTTCTGAATGATTGTACAGACTACACCAAGTAATTTAGGGGAAAGTGGGACATCTGCATCAGTGGGGACACTTGAGACAAGACCCGCTACCATGATACTTCAAAAATAAAGTGCAGTGTACAATATCCTAGAATTCACAGATTTAAAATTTGTGAAAATGTGTAGACCTTAATATGTAAGTAGGACTTTTTATGATTGTACTTTTTTAAATACAGTATTGAATTGATAGCATCAATATATATTTTTCCCCATTTTTTTCCCATTGTATTTTGACCCATACAATGTATTTTTGGCTATTGCTACAAATATACCCATGCTGCTTGGGATGGGATCTATCTGTCTATCTATCTATCTGTCTATCTATTTTATTTTATTTTATTTTATTTTATTTTATATATTTTTTCTTTTTATTTAGGATGTAACAAAGCTTTGCTGAAATTTCTTGACCTGGCCATACTGTTACAGATTCAAAACCTTTTGAGTTTCATTCCCCCTATTGTCTCTCTAAACTATTTTCTATTTGTCCCGCCTCTCAGATTGGAATATTGCACAGCTCAGAGGCCATGGAGCATGTCAATCATATGGCCGTCCAATCCCAGTACATGAGACCTGTGCATCATCCACTGGTAGTTCATACTGTCAACTCGGATCACATCTCAGGTAAAATCAGCCATGATGCCTCTTAATCATGTTCATCCAATCCTGGTCATGCAGTCATTTTACCCTGCATAATACTATTATGTTAAAAAATGAAAATCAGTTAATTTAGCCTTTGAATAATGTGTAGTTCCTTTATTAAACCATCTAATTAAATTGTAGGTAGAGGACAGTACATGTGTTACAAAAACTATTCATGGGAGATTTCAACTTATAAAAAAGCAAATATGCACACACATGTACATACAAAACCATGCGCACTGGCCTGAGCGGACAACAGGCTCTTGAGACTGTATTGTTGGTTTGAAGGAGCTTGGGAAATGACACTTACTCTACCAGCTCACGCACACACCAGGGACACCAGCAATCTCCCCAAGGGCGCACAAAGCACAGCTGACTGCAGCGAGATGGAGCATTCTGCTCTCTGGACTGAAGAAAGAAAGAGGGAAAGAGATGACAGGATGCGAGACATGCTGCTTTAGGAGAGACATGGAAAAACAGCAGGTGGCATTGTGACCTCATGCTCCCAATCCTGCTCTTGCTGACTGCAAGGTCTCAGTAAACGACACTGTTCTTAAAGTGAACTGTGCGAAACTGTCTTCTGCTGTCAGCACAGCTAAATAATCTTCACCTCAGCCACCTAGAACAGACCTCCCTTAGAAAAACACTAAGCGGCAGTAATCCGGGATTGTATTGATTTTTTTATGGCTGAGTGAGTCATAACAATACTATGAATATACATAATTGTGGGTAGAGAGACTAGAGCAATAAGCAGCTCAAGGTCATGCATTCCAGCTATTTTACTACAGTTAAGAGCAAAGCAGGGTGACTAAAACACCCGTAAATCTCTCTATCTCCTTCTGTTTCTCTCTATATATACACTACTGTTCAAAAAGGGTTTTTTTAAGAAATGTACACTTTTATTCAGCAAGGACACATTAAAATGATCAGAAGTGACAGTAAAGGTACAGTATTTATAATGTTTAAAAAAAAAAAAAGAGTGGCAAATCAGCATATTAGAATGATTTCCAGTGTTGCCAAGTCTGTTTTTTTTTTCCCGCAGAATTGGGCTACTTTAACACTGTTGCCGTGGGTAGTTTTTCTTGTCCGTGGGTTGAAGCGACCTCAATAACATCATATTTAGCCCCTGGAATGCTAATTTTACCAGGGGAACCCCACCAAAAGACATGTATTTTACCCCCCAGAATGCCATTTTTAAAGGAGGACCCCCCTCAAAATAGAATTAGGCTACTTTTGGGCTACTTTTGAGTAGCAAAGGAGTGGGTTTTGTTGTGAAAACCTGGCAAACCTGATGATTTCTGAAGGATTATGTGACACTGAAGACTGGAGTAATGGCTGCTCAAAGTTCAGCTTTGCCATCACAGTAATAAATTGGATTTTAAAATATATTTAAAATAATATTATATTCAATTATGTTCTAGGGCTGCCCTTGATTAAAGATTTTTCTGGTCGACTAGTAGTCATTCATTTTAAGCGTTAGTCACACGTTGTTTAATAAACTATATAAATCATAATAAAAAACCTTTAATTGCCAACATAGTCTAATAAGCGCTCAAAAGCACGCACAAAAAAAAACCTTGCCGCAGCACACCGGCAGAAATAATGATTATGAATATGTCAGGGAAAAGTATATACAGAGTTTCGAAGTTTCGCGCTCAAGTTCACAGAGACTGAGATGGCAGAAAGCGCATCTCGTTTGCTTTATTTTACAAAGGCGTAACGTTTTGTTGTTATTCTGAGTGCAGAAGTCTTGACAGATTTGAAAGATGTATTACTTTTATCTGTATGACCAAAAATGACAGAGTATTTTAAGAGCAAGTGGCCGCACCGGCGCTTCCATCTATCATTCAGTTGAATAGCGCACATTTTTCTAGGCTAACAGATTAAGCTGCCATGTAAACTTGCTACTACATACATCTTTTAGATGAAAAGCCATATTTGAGGTTGTTGACTGATAGGTGAGCGTTTGAATGTCCTGCCCAATGTACTATATTACCACGTAAGCCAGCCGTTAATGATCTGTCCATCATGGACTGCATGACTTTGCCACTTCCTTTGGATTTTTTTTTTCTGCGTCTAAGCGACTAAATAAATTTTGGTCGACCAAGCTTCTTCTCGTCGACTATTAGAGGCATCCCTATTATGTTCCATAACAATTTTAATGGTTTGTAGCAACTAATAATATAAAATGAACAGCTTTGAGCATGTTTGATCAAATCTGTATTATACATTTTTCTTTGTACAGTAACAGTTTGTTAGAACAAGATAAAATATATACACTGTAAAAAATAAAAAACACAATTTGTTGAGTCAGCTTAAAATAATTTGTTACCCTGCTGCCTTAAAATTTTAAGTTCAGTTAACTAAAATAAGTTTAGTCAACTTGAAATGTTAAGTTATACTAAGTAACAACTTATTTGTGTTTGCTAAACTTAACAGATGGGTAAGTAACCCAGCTGCCTTAAAATTTTAAGTTGATTCAACTCAAATATCTAAGTTGTCACTTAGTATAATTTAACATTTCAAATTGAATAACCTTTTTTTTGAGTTGACTGAACTTAAAATTTCAAGGCAGCCAGGTTTCAAATTATTTTAAGTTGACTCAACAAATAGTTTTTTACAGCGCATGTATGTCTTCACCCATGTGTCATTAGGTACTCCTCCTGCTGCGACAGTTGTAATTGTAATGTGCATCGCCGCCCTGGTGGTCATTGTGGTCTTGGGGATCTACCGCATCCACACCACCCACCAGGATGGTTCAAAAGAGGATGAAGAGGGAAGAAAAGATCCAGAGATGGACTGGGACAACTCCAATCTTAACATCACTGTTAATCCAATGGAGGTCAGTATGTGCTTTATTGGTAAAGATAATTGTTGGCGAGACTATACTTTGCAACTTTGAAGAAATGGTCTAAATGGTATCATTCTGTTGTTGGTTGTAGAGCATTGATGGGACTCAAATTGCTGAGGAGGTGAGAGAGGAGGAGCCGGAGGAGGAGGACGAAGACGAAGAGGATGATGAACTGGCAGGAGATCTCTCTAGTGCTGAATCTGAGGACAGTGATGAAGAGGAAGAGACTAACATCCAGAAGGGAAAAGTGAAAGGAAAGCTGGAGTGGGACCCGTCTACGTTACCCTATTAAAAAAACACACAAACACAGTTCCTCACACACAAGCCTACACCTTCACACAAGCAAGCTTCACATGCAGACATAGACTTGTGCACACACACATACACATATATACATAAAACACTCGCATTTAATGCCCTCTCACACTTACAGAAGCCAGAATTTATTGCCTGAAAAGCTGTCACACATCAACCTGATTTTGACTCTTTCCAACACCCACAAAAAGCATCCTGTAACGCCATCTGCTGGTCAATATTGGGAGTTGCACCCCTCAATCCAAACGCTGCAAAGCCTGTATGTACTTTAGTAGTATAAGCTGCACTGCAGTGTCTCAGTAGATCCACGAAAAGGAAAGATAAATTGACACAATGGAATAAATTGTGACTCAACATCTCTGGGATGTTTTTTTTTTTTTTTATTTACGTTTACTTTTTTTAAAATATTTTTCATGTTGATTAATCAGATTATAGTCTAACGTCATGATGCTTTCTCCCTTTCGGAAATACTAAACTGTAATATTTGACAGTGTGGCTTTGCCTTCACCATTTGTTGTCTTCAGAGTAACACTAATATTGCATTGATGTGCAATAGTAAATACCCAAAAGTTGTTTTTTGCAATGAAAGTATATAATAATGATATTTTCTTCATTTTAAATCTAGCAAATATGTTTATTTTAGATCCTCAGAGAGATTTTGATTGAGACGTTTCTCTTTCAGCAAAAGTTATATAGTAATGAGATAACATTTAAAAACAAAACAAACAAAAAAAAAATATTTCAAAACTTTTTTTTTTTGGGTTCTCAGTGGTAAGATAGGAGGAAGCGTGTCTGTACATTTTTATATGCCTGTCTTCTGTAAATAGAGAACTGTAGAGTAGTTGAATGGTGACTCAGATTCCTCACATCCTCCTGCATCCCTCACACAGCCTGTTTGTGTCCACACTTGCTTGCTGAAGAGGAAGGTTCCTCCTTCTCCTCTCTCTGTCCGTGTTGATCTCTCTTTTATCGTTCATGGTGTCCTCACCTCAACCGCGAATGGGTTCTCCCTCACTTCACTTCAAATAGATTTGTCAAATAGAGTCTCTGTAGACAAAGGCACTTTTAAACTATTAAAGGAAAGAAAATAGAAGAAAATTGTTCAGTGGTTTTAGCCTGGAGCTATTTTGGTATATTGTGAAGGTCTTTACTAACCTCCCCACAGTGTACAGTTCAATTAAATCTTTCAGGAAAAGAAATGAAATAGAAAACTACAAACAAAAGCAAAATCTTGTGACAACTGAGGCTTTTGACGCTGTTTTGTTTTCCTATAGAAGAAAGGTTTAAGTAAAGCCTGAGCAACTGTAGATGATACTTCTGTTTTTATTTCCCCCCTTGACATGTGCATTTATGAATATGTGCATTGGGTTTCATGTAATGTCTGTTCCAGTGGTTAGGATTTCTCATGCCATCAGCCAAAACGTGCTTGTGATGTCAGCTTTGTGAGACATCCCGTTCCCCTTCGTCCACCTTCCACACCTATCATTCCTATATTTCGCTAGTCCTTTTTACCATGTGTGTTATAGAACAGGAACAAAAAAAGAAACTTTTAAAAAGATCACCCTGTAAAATCATGTAAGACTATTCTTTTGTATATGTTTCTCTCCTTTTGTTTTGTAAAGGGTTTTTGTTTAACTTCTTTGATGGTCACTGCAGCACTTTCTGTACATTGACCAATAAAGACTTTCCTTAGAATGAGTGAAAGTGTCTCTTTCCCATTCAAATGCTGATATATATAGTGTCCTTTTAACTATAGGTTGAGGTGTTTGTATGTTATTTGTGCACAGGTGAAGAAAGAAATCCTTAAAAGAAGAGGTGCTATGTCCAGTCATGACTTTTGTAACATTTGATGATTTTTGTTCTTGAAATCTCTCTGCACAAACCTTTTTCTACATACAAATTACTCAACCAGAAAGCATGACAACCGAGAATCTCACGTCTGGTTTTTTTTTTTTTAATTAAGGAAACATGGAGAAAAACAAATGTCAAACATGTATTTCTGTATTTTCAAAGAATCAAATTTTAATACAACTTTCAAAGAGATAAAATAACATGAAATATGAATGAAAAAAAGGTTTTATTTTACTCTTAAGTGCATCAGGATTTGAAAAGTAATTTAAACACTTGCAGTTGAGATTTGATGAAGATATTGAACTTCATTCATTTTATAAAACCTTCAAAGAGAAAAAAGTAAATGGCCACTAAATGAGGTGTGGTCATTTTCATTATCAAAGACCCATGTATTTTGCTGGAGGCCCATGTAGACATGATCTCCTTTCTCTAGCGTCAAAGAGATTGAATTAGATGCTGTTTCATAGTAGGCACCTTGCGGATGATTGAAAACAGTTATCATCTGTTTTCCATTTTTAAAGAGTCTTAGACATACAGGGGTTGGACAGTGAAACTGAAACTCGCTCCTCCAAAACACCCCAAAGTGGCTCAATAATATTCAGATCTGGTGACTGTGCAGGCCATGGGAGATGTTTCATTTTACTTTCATGTTCATCAAATCACTCTTGTCACCAGTCTTGCTGTGTGTATTAATGCATTATCATCCTAATACACGGCACCACCTTCAGGGTACAATGTTTGTGCTATTGGGTGCACAAAGTCAACCTTCACACTCTGCTCTTATTGGTGGAATGTGCGATCAGTAAAGACTGGCCACCAGGCTGCATAAATATAGCCATGAAACCTCCAACACTATATTGGCCAGTGTTTCAGTTTCATTGTCCAACCCCTGTATAGCTTTAGATGTATGGTTATGTCCAGAAAAAGTGAAGAAATAGACGCCATTAACAGGTGCTGCGAAGATGCCTGTAACACACACAACGGCATTTTTATGCTCAAATAATTTATTTTGACAAAAAGTATAGTTTTCAGAGTGTGATGTAAAATGCTAATACAGGTCCAATATAAGAACAGCCTACCAGTGGTTGGATTGTAAGCTCGTCCTTTATTCACAAAGACATGTTTGTAAACCAGAGTTATGTTAGTGTTGAAAGGTCCGAAGTTACCTATGTGTCCAAGTGTGGCAGCAAATGCCACTTTATCTTCTGTGTAAATCAGAGATCATATTTTGTTAAAAAAGTAATCATGTGCACTTCTGTAAAATATTACAATTAGCTACACATCTTATTATATTTCAACCCTTTTCATTGGTTATATAGTAGTTTATAAAGTCTGTTTAAAGATGTTTATGCTGACTGCTGGCTAGTAAATGATAAACTGAATTATAAGCACATGTTCCAAAATGACTTGGCACTCTGCCATACTTATGATCAACAGGGGTGCAGAGTAATGGTGGTAACAAAAAACACAAACAGAGATGTAACTGTTTTTTATCCATCTATATGAATTTTTATGCACTATTTATGTTTTAATTCTCTGAAATGAGAACATACAGGAAGTTACCTTTTCTCGTGAGTTGTTTCAGCTGCTCCTCAGTGGCCTGCAGCCTTTTCTTCAGAGAACTCACAGTGGATCTCAACTCTGCCAGCTCAGAGCTGATTCCTGTGAGAAAGTGTTGCTGCACTTCGTTCTATTGCTGTGGGACCTCAGACATACATGCAGAGCTGAACAGAAGCAGCAGCAGCGGATACAGAATAGTGCTGGACCTAAGGTTTTGTAGTCATACCACTTGAAAACTTTCCTACACTTTTCCTAAGCCAGCTACTTCCTTTAGCAATTATCAGAAGATACAAGCACTGCACTGCAACTGTTAGTTAAGAAATTAATATTACTGGGCTGTGGGCTTCATCTATATGACTTACAGAAAATATATGCAGTATACTGTATGCCTTTTATTAAACAAAAAGAGATGACAAGGAATCGATGTAGGTACTGGGTAAAACTTGATGCACATGCAGTAAAATAACCAAATAACAAAATGATTTACAGCAGTACAAACAAGTGGAGGTTTAGGATTTAAAGTTTAAGGTTTGCAGAAACTCACCAGAAGCCAAAAGAGCACATTTTTTCAAATGTTCAGTACTATCAGTCTGCACTTCCTTCTCTTCCTTCTGGACCTCAGGCATACAAGCACAGCTGAACCAAAAAAGCAGCAGCAGATATAGAATGTTACAGGGTTTTTTTATCTGTTGTCATCACATAACCAGACCAGCTGTGCACTGAATGAGCGTGCAAACTACTGTGCACTATCAATCTGTAAGTTTGTCATAGGCATTAGGCTAAGACACCTACCTGAATCATGTAACACAAGACTGAAGAAATTAAGTTTTGTCATTATAGGAATCAATTATATGTTAAAATATTAAAAGAAGCAAAAAGTATTTTAAATTGTAATAACATTTCAAAATACTGCTGTTTTTAATATATTTTAATACAATCAAATAAATACAGCCTTAGTGAGCACAAATATATATATATATATATATATATATATACTTAAAAAAAAAAAAAAAAACCTTAATTATTCCAGCCATTTGACCGGTATTGTATCATGTTTGCTAATATGCTCAGATAATTGTAGTTTGTTTAGCCAAATTTTTTTAGTGTCATATAAACAAAAATCAACAAGCAATACTGTAAGAGAACATACCAGTGGTTGGATTATCTTTGCACTAACATATTTGCAATCCAGTGCAGTATCAGTAAAGGGTCCAATGTTTCTTGTGTTAAAATCTGTATTAGATGTCTGGGTAGTGAAAATGTTACAAGAAAAATGGAAAGCATTCTGATACTGGCTTGATATTATATACCAGGTGGATTAATGTTTAACTCACAATGAGAAAAGAATGTTTATCAGTATTGTATTTGGCCCGCAGTTTAACTACACGAAAAATGTTACACACATGAAGAAAAACAGCACTGTCAAAAGGTTTAAAACCTTTAAAAGTTATGATATAAAAGTAAAAAATGTTTATATGAAGGGATTTTTGGGGCAAAACAGCTGAGTGTCTGTGACGGCAGAATTTGTAGTTATAGAGAATAGCCACATGCGTAATAGTAAATTTGAAGTCACAATCAAAAGTTGCAAACTTGTAGATTTTTTTTTCTCTCCCACAAACACAACACAACAGTTACACCTTCTTGAATCCTTCATTGCAGGTACACAAATCCTATTCTAAGAATCACAAATCAAGAAACTTGTACACTCGCATGATTTGCTACTATTGCTGCAGTGAATATTGTGCAAAACATTCACACACCTGCATTAAAAATGTGAAGTCACCGATGAATTTTGTATCATTGGGGGTTTATTTTGGAGTCATTGTGATGGTGATTGCATCAGCTGGTAAGTTAATTACTAACGTCAGTTATCCGAATGAATCAGGGAATTAATCAGGGAAGTATAATAATTCTACGCTGCCTTTTTATTGCAGGTTATGTCAGAGGTTACATAACAGTGAACAGGTTGTAGTCTATTGATCATGTCATCTGCAACAGAGGTGTTTTGGAGTCTTTTCTTGTGATTGCATTATAGAAGTGGTAACAACAGGTGAGTAGCTGCCATCAACTAATATATTAGCTGAATTAGCCACTGGCTGCTGCTCTCCACTAACCCACGGGTTGTGGAGGAACATATTTGGCTAACAAATATTATGAATGTTGTTTATTTTAAGTTTTGCACAGTAGTGTTTTTTTTTTTTCATCGTAAAGTATAATAACACTAACAGGATGTTGTGACTCTGTTACAGGAGATTTCTCCAAGCAAAAACACGGATGCTGACTATGAGGGGCAGAATCATCACTTGGCCAGCAGTGAATTGACCATTTTTAGAACTTCCGCATAATGATAAGCCAGCTCGTAAACTTCTGGTGAAGCTCATTTTATATGTGCTATATATAGTTGGAGACTCTTGAGACTCCTCTCCTGCCTTGCTCTTATCAGAAACTGAAAAAAAAATAATAATTGCAACTTTGTAAATAATGATAGCGGCATGAACAGTCAGTTTCATATTATTTAACAACATATAATTTAAATGCCAAGCCTGGTAATCCTGGTAAACCAGTGGTTTTCATTTACAGTCCTGGGGGCCGCCTGCTCTGCACATTTTGTATGTCTCCCTTATTTAACACACCTGATTGAGATCATCAGCTCATTAGGAGAGAGATCCATGAACTGAACTAACGAGCTGATGATCTCAATCAGGTGTGTTAAATAAAGGAGACATGCAAAATGTGCAGAGCAGGGGGCCCACATGATTCTACAACACTGTTAAGTTTATTTAAAATAATCATTTTCATTTAACACCATTGTGTTAGGTTTCCCATTTAAACAATTGCATTGTGTCGAACTGACTTGAAACAGTTGCGTTTTGGTTCAACTCAATATTTTGATTTTGAAAGAACATGTTTCAGTTAAGGAGGCCAAAAATAACATTTGATGCTTGTTCAGTTTACTTAAGTAAATTAAGCTAATCCAACACAATTTTTACAACCACTTCACTTAATTCATTTGAGTTGAGAGTACATTAATTATTTTACTTGTGTAACTAGGAAGTGGATTTTTCCTTCCCATCATGCTTTGCACTTTGGATAAGGAGAGTAAATGTTGAAATAAAATGTTATTTTATGCATTTTTTATTAAGATGATAAAATTGGGAGACTTGTTAATGTTTAATGTTCTTCTATGTTTGTTTTTAAAACAGTTTCTAGTATGTTAGTGTTTTGGGGGGTTACCATTGTGGTGAAGTGTAGAGCATGTGCTTGGGTTGAGGACCTGCTAACACGAGTTAAAGTTGTTTTAATAATAAAATAGACAACTACTTTGGGCATGCCATGGATATAACAAAACCATCTTATGACTGATGCCTGACACGTTGGTTGCCAAGTTATTTGTTTACTTGTTTACCATGTTTTAGTTTGAGTTCAACAAGCATAAAATAATCACTTCATAAATGTATCAGTTTTATTGAAATTATATTTGATCAAATTGAGTTGGCCCAACCTAATTATATTTCATTGCAAGAATTTGTTTCTTATGAGTTAGGGTTACACATATTTATTGGATAGAAATCCTGCTCTCAATTAAATTGAGTTCATCCAGTGAATTATTTTCATTGGATGCAATAAAATTCACTCCAAAGATTCAGTTTTCATTCATAAAGACGACATGAAAAAATGTCTTTTCACAGAAAACAATGACTTTTTAAGATGAAAATGACAAAAATAGACAGCCATTGGCACAAGACCACGGGAACCAGATGACAATCTGATTTTTTGCAGCATAGAATTAAATTGCTGGTTTCGTCTGGCCATAGCAGAACGACACACTATTTCCCTGTTTAATATTGTAAAGCTGCTTTGACACAATCTGCATTGTAAAAAGCGCTATATAAATAATGGTGACTTGACTTTGCTTTACTCTTTGATCAGCAAGAATGCATTATAAAGAATGGAGCTTAAATGACTTGTGATGGATTATCAACTAAATATGCACCTTCCTTGTAGGTGTATTCAGATAGTATATTGTGTTTTATTAATCTCAAAGTGCCTACCGCACAAAGTCTGGCAGCTGGGGCAAATTCTGTAAACACTTGTCAATCCTAATACTGATACTTTAAATGAATACTTTAACCTAATACCTAATACTTTAAATGAAAATACAGTAAAAACGCATGCGAGCTGCGAGCATCTTCCGGAGCTGACAGCAGCAAATACTAATAAAAGTACATGTGCTCTTAATCTTAGCACTTACCCAGTTAAAAATAAAGTCACCGCTCACCACTGACACCAGTGTCTGGGTTGTAAACTCTTCCCTCATTCACATAAACTTTGTAAAACCAGTGTGTCTGGAGTGTTGAAGGGTCCAAAGTTACCTGTTGATCCAAGTCTGGCATCAAATGCCACTTTATGTTCAGGCTGAATAAGATCATAACCATACACAATCATCACATAAACCTTTGTATGATATATTAAATGTTTATTTTCCTTCTGCTGGCTAGTTAGTTAAACTAAAGCATGACTTCTGAATACACTTGCATTTTTTTTTTTTTTATCAGCCTATAAATATTTCACTTATCTCTGTTGCAGGACAGAATGCTTCATGATAGCACTACTACTAATGGACTAAACACATCCGATTTTTATTCAAAACTAAAAGTCTTAACTGTTTAGAATATTACAAGTATAGGCTGACCGAAATGATGAGAACAAGCAGAAAATGTTACTGGTTTTACTGAGTTGTTTCAGTTACTCCTCAGTGGCTTGCAGTCTGTTCTTCAGAGAACTCACAGTAGATTTCAGCTCTGCTAGCTCAGACTGGATCTCTGTGAGAAAGAATGACATCTGAATCCCAGGATGAAGAGGAAGAGACTAATATTCAGAAGGGAAAAAAGAAAGTCAAGCTGGAGTGGAACTCATCTACATTACCCTGTAAAAAACACATACACACACATGCATACACCTTCACACAAGCTTCACATGCAGACATAGACTTGTGCACACATGTACACACATATACATAAAACATTCACACTGAATGCCCTCTCACACTTACAGAAGCCAGAATTTATTGCCTGAAAAAGCTGTCACACATCAGCCTGATCTTATTCTTTCCAACACCCACAAAAAGCATCCTGTAACGCCATCTGCTGGTCAATATTGTGAGTCGCACTCACAGCCAGTAGTAGAAGCTGCAGTGTCTTAGATCCACAAAAAGGAAAGGTAAATTGACATAATGGAATAAATTGTGAGGTTTGGGGGTTTCAGTGCAAAGATCGAAGAAGTGTGTCTTTTTATATTCCTGTCTTCTGTAAAGGACAAAATTGTATAGTTTCCTTTTACTATAGGTTGAAGTGTTTGTGTTTTATTTGTTCACAGGTAAAGAGAGAAAGCCTTAAAAGAACAGGTAGCATATCCAGTCACAACTTGTGAAGTTTGTTGATTTATGTTCTCTAAATTTGTCTTCACAGAGCTTTTTTCAACTTACAAATTACTCACAAACAACAATTAAGAATCTAATGTGTCAGTTTCTTTTATTAAGGAAAGATACAGAGAATAACAAATGTCAAGTCTGTATTTCTGTATTTCCAGGCAATAATTTTTAATAGAATAATCAAAGAGATCAAATAACATGAAATATGAATGAACAACTCAAAAGAGCATGTTCTATAATGCTTTTGTTTTACTCTTAAGTGAATCAGGATTTGAAAAGTCATTTAAACACCTGCAGGTGAGACTTGTTGAGAAGTATATTGAACTTCATGAATTTAATAGGACCTTCAAAGAGAAAAAAGTAAATGGCCAGTAAACGTAGTGTGGTCATTTTCATTATCTACGACCCATGTATTCTCCCGCAGACGCATGTAGATTTGATCTCCTTTCTCTAGCGTCAAAGAGATTGAATTAGATGCTGTTTCATAGCGGGCACCTTGAGGATGATTGTAAACAGTTATCATCTGTTGTCCATTTTTAAAGAGTCTTAGACCCATAGGTTTAGATGAATGGTTATGCCCAGAGAAAGCGAAGTAATAGACGCCATTAACAGGTGCTGTGAAGATACCTGTAACATACACAACAAATAAAGTTTTTATGCTGATATAATTATACTGCTTATTTTGACAAAAATGTTGTGTGATATGAAACATTAATACAGATTCTTATAAGAACACACACCAGTAGTTTGGTTGTAAGCTCTTCCTTCATTGACAAAGACATCTTTGTAAACCAGAGTTATATCAGTGGTGAAAGGTCCGACGTTACCCACGGGTCCAAGTGAGGCAGCAAATGCCACTTTATCTCCTGTGTGAATCAGAGATCATATTTTGTTAAAAATAATCATGCACACTACTGTATAATTTATTACAATTACACACATCATCTCGCTTTATTTCATATCTTTCCATCGATTATACAGAAGTTAATATTCTGTTTAAAGATGTTTATGCTGACTGCTGGCTAGTGATTGATAAACTAAATTATAAACGTGTTTTGAAATGACTTAATTACTGAAATTACTTACTCTGCCATACTTATTTTATCAACACTGAGGAAGTGTAATGGTGGCAAATACAAAAACACAAACAGATATGTAACTAACTTCTTCCTTTTTATATATACATTTTTCAATCCACGTAATATTTAAGTGCTATTTTATTTTATCTTTTCTTTAGGTGAATTGAGAACAGACAGAAGGTTACCTTTTCCCTTGAGCTGCTCCAGCTTTTCCTCTGTGACCTGCAGTGTGTTCTTCAGAGTACACACAGTGGATCTCAGCTCTACCAGCTCAGAGTGGATCCATGTGAAAATATGCTGAAACTCACCAGAAGCCAAAAGAGCACTGCTTTCCTCTACAGTCAAATGCTCTGTCTTCTTAGCCCGCACTTCTTTCTCTTTCTGCTGGACCTCAGACAAAGCAGTGGAGCTGAACAGGAGAAGCAGCAGTGGATACAGAATGATGCAGGACATCTTCACCTTAAGGTTTTGCAGTCACACTTGAACACTTTCCTACGCTGAATTGCTCTATAACCAGAGAATACAAGCACAACACAAGCTCTATGGAAGCTATTTAAAGGTTTTGGTTCTAGAATTTCCTGTTGTACCTGATATTTTACCAGGATGCACGTCCTGATTTTGCTGAGTTAGATGTGTTCCTGGGTCAACATATTTTGTTGACCCTGGAACAACATTTTAATCCAAAAATTTAATCTTGACCACATCCCTACACCTAAACCTAACCTTACCCATAAGTAATCCCTAAAATCAGAGCAAATGATAGATGATGACACTGATTTACAAGCACCAAACACTGATTGTAAGCCTAAACTTCACAAAAACTATAAACAGTTTTTTAAAATCAACAAAGATGCTGATCCAGGAACATGTCGTACTTGGTAAAATCAGGTTCTTCGTATCAGGATATATCTATGCCACGTAACCATGCCACATATCCATGCCACGTAACCACTAGTGAGAATTCAATTATAGAGCTATAAATTCTATAAACACTAACAATGGCAATTAGAGAGCTTTCTAATGCAATTCTTACTAGTAACAGTTACAATTAGCGAGCTCTGCTGATGCATTCTTACTAGTAACAATTGAATCAGAGAACTCTACAATTCAATTCTTATGACTAACAATGCCAATTAGAGAGCTTTCTAATTCAGTTCTTACTAGTACAAAATGCAGTTCTATCATGACAACTTTTTGATCTTGGTGGAATAGATCTGCATTGCTATTGCCAATACATCCACAACATGCTGCTGTAAGCATGTAAGAAATACTGCTGCTGCACATATATCATATATGAATAACCCCCATATAGCATACATGAATCACCCTGTAGCAGATCTTTACAGGTGGAGCTGGAGAAGGTGGAGGGTTTCTGAAGTGTGCTGCAAACAAAAGCCAGGTATTTGAATATTCAGCAGTAAGCTCATTGGCTACCAATACAGGAGAGAACCAATCAGCTGCCATGTGACAATCACGTCACCAGGTCAGACTGAGCTAGACCTATCGGACTGCGCCATTTAGAGTTTCATGCCAGAACTCTGTATTTAAAATATTATATCACTATCAAATTATCTGAACTTATTTCTTTTCTTTAACTCAAATTGTCATGACAAGTTAAGTCTTTAATAAGTCTTTAAGTCTTTAATACATTAGCTCATCCATGGACATGATTTCTGCCCAAATCTCGACAGATTGCATCAGCTGTGAGGATGGAGACAACAACTCCCATGATTCCACACTCAATCACGGTGTCATTTCCTCGTCTGTAAATTGGACATAATTAAAATGAGAACAGACAGGAGAGTTACCATTTCTCTTGAGCTGCTCCAGCTGTCCCTCAATAATCTTCAGTCTATCCTTTAGGAAACTCACAGTGGATCTCAGCTTTGCCAACTCAGAGAGAAGACTTGTAAAAGAAGGTTTGCAGAAATGCATAAGAAGTCAAGACAGCACCTCTTTCTTCTACATTCAAATGCTCAGTACTATCGGTCTGCACTTCCTTCTCTTCCTTCTGAACCTCAGACATTCAGGCACAGCTGAACAAGAGAAGCAGCAGCAGATACAGACTGTTACAGGGCTTTGTTACCTGTTGCAATCACGTAACCTTAACAGTTGTGTTGTGGACTGAATGAGCGTGCAAACTGAAGAAGAGACTATGCACTTTTCAGTTTGTCAGGCGTTAACATACGATACCTACCTAAATCATGTGACACTTAAAATTTGACATCTTAGGAATTAATTAGTTTTTAAAATATAATAAAGTAGAAAAAAAGTATTTTAAATAACATTTCAAAATATTGCTATTTTTAACATATTTATGATACAACCCTATAAATGCAGCCTTAGTGGGCATCTTTAGTGGGCAAAAACATTTTAAAAAAATTTAAATATTCCAGATATTTGACGGATATTGTATCATGTTTGCTAACATACTCAGATGTTTTAGAGTGTCACATAAATAAATATTAACACAGAAGCAATACCACATAAGAGAACATACCAGTGGTTGGATTTTCTTTGCAGAAACATCTTTGCAAACCAGTACAATATCAGTAAAGTGTCCAATGTTTTTGTGTTAAAATCTGTATGAGATATCTGAGTAGTGCCAATGTTACAAGAAAAATGAAAAAAAAAAACAATCAGATACTGACTTGATATTTTATACCAGGTGTATAAATGTTTAACTCATAATGAGAAAAGAATATATTTATCTATATATTATTTGACCTGCAGTTCAACTACATGAAAAATGTTACACACATGAAGAAAATAAGACTGTCAAAAGGTTTAAAAGCCTGTATTATGATGTTAAAATAAGAAATGTTTAGACCGGAGTCCTCATCCTTTCTACAGTAGATTAGTGGAGAGATGGAGGAAAAGACTCCCTGTATGTTTTGTAAAGAAGAACTGAGATTTGCATTCTAGGTCTGGCCTATAATAACATCTTTACATCAGTAGGCCTAAACTTAAACCTACCCAAATTTTATCTCTGAATTCGGAGGGAAATTACAGTTGAATAACAATGGTACGGAAGCACCTGACTCTTTTTGTACGGCTAAAACTGACATTTCCTGTAAACTTACACCTCAATTTTGATTAGGTGCTTGGAATACTGTTCCAGGATCAACAAGGATGTTGATCCAGGAATATTTTGCACTTGGTGACCCCAAGGGTGAACGTGATTTCACCAAGTACAACATGTTCCTGGATCAACATCCTTGTTGATCCTGGAACAACATTCCAATCAACCAATCAGAATTAAGGGATAACTTTTCAGGAAATGTCAGTTTTAGGCTTATGATCAAGATTAGGTGCTTCTACACCCTTGCTAATCAGCTATCATTTCCCTCTGATTTTAAGAATAAATTATGGGTAAGGTTAGGTTCAGCGGTAGGGAATGGGCTAAGTCTATATTTTTGCACAGTAATGTTGATCCAGGATCAACAAAAGATGTTAATCCAGGAACACGTCTTACTTGGCAAAACCATGGCGACCAGATTTAATATTCAGATATTAGTCTAGTATTTGTTCAGAAATGGTATCCGGCGTAAAGAGTGTGCCAAATCGGTTTTGCAGATCACTTCGCTGTGGCAACCCCTGATAAAGGGAGCAAGCTGAAATAGAGAGCGAGTCTAGTATTTGTTCCCTCTATATCTACATCAATTGTTTTACCACACTTTCACCAGGCCTACAGCTTGTCTTTAAAGGTGTATTTTTCCATGCATATGAAAACATACCAGAATAAAATATTAGTCTTGCAAGCAAAAAGACATGTTAATTATGACTTTGAGCTTTATAAATTTAGTAAGATTGTTAAAGAGGGAAAAGTAAATGGCCAACAAATGAATTGTTTTTTTTTTTTTTCAAAACTAAAAGTCTTAACTGTTTAGAATATTACAAGTATAGGCTGACAGAAATGGTGAGAACGAGCAGGAAGATTTCACTGTTTTTCCTGAGTTGTTTCAGTTGTTCCTCAGTGGCTTGCAGTCTGTTCTTCAGAGAACTCACAGTAAATTTCAGCTTTGCCAGCTCAAACTGGATCCCTGTGAGAAAGAATGACATCTGAATCCCAGGATGAAGAGACTAACATTCAGAAGGGAAAACTGAAAGGAAAGTTAAAATTATTGCTTATTACACCAGCCTGATTTTGAGTCTTTCCAACACCCACAAAAGCATGCTGTACCGCCATCTGCTGGTCAACATTGGGAGTTGCACCCGTCAGTCCAAACGCTTTAAAGCCTGAATGTACTTTAGTGGTATAAGCTGCAGTGTCTTAGTACAGGGGTTCCCAACCGTTTTCACTTTGGTGCCCCCCTCCTTCTCTGGTCAATTTTGCAAGCCCGCAGTTGGGAACCTCTGTCTTAGTAGATCCACGAAAAGAAAAGGTTTTTTTTTTTACTGTTTACTGTTTTTTATATATATATATTTATCATGTTGATTAATCAGATTATAGTCCAACGTCATGATTCTTTCTCCCTTTTGGAAATACTATACTGTAATATTTGACAGCGTGGCTTTGCCTTCACCATTTGTTGTCTTCACTGATTAGCTTGTTCAGGTGAGTTTTATCAGGGTTGGATAAAACTCTGCAGGGACACCGGCCCTCCAGAACTGAGTTTGCCCAGGCCTGTCCTACACGGACTCACATTTTCCCCCGAAGGGGAGCTGGTGGGCTCGTCTTCATCACAGAAAGGAATAGAAGAAAACTGTTCTGCAACTGTAGATGATACTTATGTTTTTATTTTCCCCCTTGACATGTGCATTTATGAATATGTGCATTGGGTTTCATGTAATGTCTGTTCCAGTGGTTAGGATTTCTCATGCCATCAGCCAAAACGTGCTTGTGATGTCAGCTTTGTGAGACATCCCGTTCCCCTTCGTCCACCTTCTACACCTGTCATTCCTATATTTCGCTAGTCCTTTTTACCATGTGTGTTATAGAACAAAAAAAAAGAAACTTTTAAAAAGATCACCCTGTAAAATCATGTAAGACTATTCTTTTGTATATGTTTCTCTCCTTTTGTTTTGTAAGGGGTTTTTGTTTAACTTCTTTGATGGTCACTGCAGCACTTTCTGTACACTGACCAATAAAGACTTTCCTTAGAATGAGTGAAAGTGTGTCTTTCCCATTCAAATGCTGATATAGTGTCCTTTTAACTATAGGTTGAAGTGTTTGTATGTTATTTGTTCACAGGTGAAGAAAGAAATCCTTAAAAGAAGAGGTGCTATGTCCAGTCACGACTTTTGTAATGTTTGTTGATTTTTGTTCTCGAAATCTCTCTGCACAAACCTTTTTCTACATACAAATTACTCAACCAGAAAGCATGACAACCGAGAATCTCACGTCTGTTTTTTTTTTTTTTTTTTTTTTTTTTTTTTTTTTTTTAAATTAAGAGCATGGAGAAAAACAAATGTCAAACTTGTATTTCTGTATTTTAAAACAACTTTCAAAGAGATAAAATAACATGAAATATGAATGAAAAATATGAGTAAAAGTTTTATTTTACTCTTAAGTGCATCAGGATTTAAAAAGTAATTTAAACACTTGCAGTTGAGATTTGATGAAGATATTGAACTTCATTCATTTCATAAAACCTTCAAAGAGAAAAAAGTAAATGGCCACTAAATGAGGTGTGGTCATTTTCATTATCAAAGACCTATGTATTTTGCAGAGGCCCATGTAGACATGATCTCCTTTCTCTAGCGTCAAAGAGATTGAATTAGATGCTGTTTCATAGTAGGCACCTTGAGGATGATTGAAAACAGTTATCATCTGTTTTCCATTTTTAAAAGTATTAGACCCATAGCTTTAGATGTATGGTTATGTCCAGAAAAAGTGAAGTAATAGACATTAACAGGTGCTGCGAAGATGCCTGTAACATACACAACAGCATTTTTATGCTCTAATAATTTGTTTATTTTGACAAAAAGTATAGTTTTCAGAGTGTGATGTAAAACACTAATACAGGTCCAATATAATAACACAGCCTACCAGTGGTTGGGTTGTAAGCTTGTCCTTCATTCACAAAGACATGTTTGTAAACCAGAGTTATGTTAGTGTTGAAAGGTCCGAAGTTACCTACATGTCCAAGTGTGGCAGCAAATGCCACTTTATTTTCTGTGTGAATCAGAGATCATATTTTGTTAAAAAGGTAATCATGTGCACTACTGTAAAATATTACAATTATCTACACATCTTACTATATTTCAACCCTTTTCATTGGTTATATAGTAGTTTATAAAGTCTGTTTAAAGACTGACTGCTGGTTAGTAAATGATAAACTGAATTATAAGCACATGTTCTGAAATGACTTGGCACTCATCTGCCATTCTTATGATCAACAGGGGTGCAGAGTAATGGTGGTAACAAAAAACACAAACAGAGGTGTAACTAATGTTTTTTATCCATCTATATGATTTTTTATGCACTATTTATGTTTTAATTCTCTGAAATGAGAACATGCAGGAAGTTACCTTTTTTCGTGAGTTGTTTCAGCTGCTCCTCAGTGGCCTGCAGCCTTTTCTTCAGAGAACTCACAGTGGATCTCAGCTCTGCCAGCTCAGAGTTGATTCCTGTGAGAAAATGTTGCTGAAACTCCTGAAAGAGCACCTTTTTATACATTCAAACACTCAGTCCCCTCAGCCTGCACTTCGTTCTCTTGCTGCAGGACCTCAGACATACAGGCAGAGCTGAACAGAAGCAGCAGAATAGTGCTGGACCTAAGGTTTTGTAGTCATACCACTTGAAAACTTTCCTACACTTCCAGCTACTTCCTTTAGCAATTACCAGAAGATACAAGCACTGCACTGCAACTGTTAGTTAAGAAATTAATATTACTGGGCTGTGGGCTTCGTCTATATGACTTACAGAAAATATATGCAATATACTGTATGCCTTTTATTAAACAAAAAGAGATGACAAGAAATCGATGTAGTTATTGGGTAAAACTTGATGCACATGCAGTAAAATAACCAAATAACAAAATGATTTACAGCAGTACAAACAAGTGGAGGTTTAAGATTTAAAGTTTAAGGTTTGCAGAAACTCAGCAGAAGTCAAGAGAGCACCTCTTTTGTCCACATTCAAATGTTCAGTGCTATCAGTCTGCACTTCCTTCTCTTCCTTCTGGACCTCAGGCATACAAGCACAGCTGAACCAAAAAAGCAGCAGCAGATATAGAATGTTACAGGGGTTTTTTATTTGTTGCCATCACATAACCTGACCAGTTGTGCACTAAATGAGCGTGCAAACTACTGTGCACTATCAATCTGTCAGTTTGTCATAGTTAGGCATTAGGCTAAGACACCTACCTGAATCATGTAACACAAGACTGGAGAAATTAAGTTTTGTCATTATAGGAATCAATTTTATTTTAAAATATATTAAAAAGAAGGAAAAAGTATTTTAAATTGTAATAACATTTCAAAATACTGCTGTTTTTAATATATTTTTGATACAATCCAATAAATACAGCCTTAGTGAGCACAAATATATATATATATATATATATATATATATACATTTTTTTAAAAAAGTTAATTATTCCAGCCATTTGACCGGTATTGTATCATGTTTGCTAATATGCTCAGATAATTGTAGTTTGTTTAGCCAAAATGTTTTAGTGTCATATAAACAAAAATCAACAAGCAATACTATGTAAGAAAACATACCAGTGGTTGGATTTTCTTTGCACAAACATCTTTGCAATCCAGTGCAGTATCAGTAAAGGGTCTAATGTTTCTTGTGTTAAAATCTGTATTAGATGTCTGGGTAGTGAAAATGTTACAAGAAAAATGGAAAGCATTCTGATACTGGCTTGATATTATATACCAGGTGGATTAATGTTTAACTCATAATGAGAAAAGAATGTTTATCAATATTGTATTTGGCCCGCAGTTTAACTACACAAAAAATGTTACACACATGAAAAAAATAGCACTATCAAAAGGTTTAGAACCTTTAAAAATTATGATACAAAAGTAAGAAATGTTTATATGAAGGGATTTTTGGGGCAAAACAGCTGAGTGTCTGTGACGGCAGAATTTGTAGTTATAGAGAATAGCCACATGCGTAATAGTACATTTGAAGTAAGTTAATTACTAACGTCAGTTATCTGAATTAATCAGGGAATTAATCAGGGAAGTATAATAATTCTACTCTGCCTTTTTATTGCAGGTTATGTCAGAGGTTACATAACAGCGAACAAGTTGTAGTCTATTGATCATGTCATCTGCAACGGAGGTGTTTTGGAGTCTTTTCTTGTGATTGCATTATAGAGGTGGTAAAAACAGGTGAGTAGCTGCCATCATCTAATATATTAGCTGAATTAGCCACTGGCTGCTGTTCTTCGCTAACCCACGGGTTGTGGAGGAACATATTTGGCTAACAAATATTATGAATGTTGTTTATTTTAAGTTTTGCACAGTAGTTTTTTTTTTCATCGTAAAGTATAATAACACTAACAGGATGTTGTGACTCTTTTACAGGAGATTTCTCCAAGCAAAAACACGGATGCTGACTATGAGGGGCAGAATCATCACTTGGCCAGCAGTGAATTGACCATTTTTAGAACTTCCGCATAATGATAAGCCAGCTCGTAAACTTCTGGTCAAGCTCATTTTATATGTGCTATATATAGTCGGAGACTCTTGAGACTCCTCTCCTGCCTTGCTCTTATCAGAAACTGAAAAAAATAATAATTGCAACTTTGTAAACAATGATAGCAGCATGAACAGTCAGTTTCATATTATTTAACAACATATAATTTAAATGCCAAGCCTGGTAATCCTGGTAAACCAGTGGTTTTCATTTACAGTCCTGGGGGCCGCCTGCTCTGCACATTTTGTATGTCTCCCTTATTTAACACACCTGATTGAGATCATCAGCTCATTAGGAGAGAGATCCATGAACTGAACTAACGAGCTGATGATCTCAATCAGGTGTGTTAAATAAGGGAGACATGCAAAATGTGCAGAGCAGGGGGCCCACATGATTCTACAACACTGTTCAGTTTATTTAAAATAATCATTTTCATTTAACACCATTGTGTTAGGTTTCACATTTAAACAATTGCATTGTGACAAACTGACTTGAAACAGTTGCGTTTTGGTTCAACTCAATATTTTGATTTTGAAAGAACATGTTTCAATTAAGGAGGCCAAAAATAACATTTGATGCTTGTTCAATTTACTTAAGTAAATTAAGTGAATCCAACGCAATTTTTACAACCACTTTACTTAATTCATTTGAGTTGAGACTACATTAATTATTTTACTTGTGTAACTAGGAAGTGGATTTTTCCTTCCCATCATGCTTTGCACACGGTTGGATAAGGAGAGTAAATGTTGAAATAAAATGTTATTTTATGCATTTTTTATTAAGATGATAAAATTGGGAGACTTGTTATTGTTTAATGTTCTTCTAGGTTTGTATTTAAAACAGTTTCTAGTATGTTAGTGTTTTTGGGTTTTACCATTGTGGTGGAGTGTAGAGCATGTGGTTAGGTTGAGGACCTGCTAACATGAGTTAAAGTTGTTTTAATAATAAAATAACTACTTTGGGCATGCCATGGATGTAACAAAGCCATCTTATGACTAATGCCTGACAAGTTGGCTGCCAAGTTATTTGTTTACTAGCTTATCATGTTCTAGTTTGAGTTCAATAAGCATAAAATAATCACTTCATAAATGTTTCAATTTCATTGAAATTATATTTGATCAAACTGAGTTGGCCCAACCTAATTACTTTTCATTGCATGAATTTGTTTCATATTAGTTGGGGTTACACATATTTATTGGATGGAAATCCTGCTCTCAATTAAATTGAGTTCATCCAATGAATTATTTTCATTGGATGCAGTAACATTCACTCCAAAGATTCAGTTTTCATTCATAAAGACAACATGAAAAAATGTCGTTTCACAGAAAACAATGACTTTTTAAGATGAAAATGACAAAAATAGACAGCCATTGGCACAAGACCACGGGAACCAGATGAGTCCTCTGCACAATCTGACTTTCTTGCAGCATAGAATTAAATTGCTGGTTTCATCTGGGCATACCAGAAGGACACACTATTTTCCTGTTTAATATTGTAAAGCTGCTTTGACACAATCTGCATTGTAAAAAGCGCTATATAAATAATGGTGACGACTTTGCTCTACTCTTTAATCTGCAAGAATGCATTATAAGGA
Organism: Labeo catla; assembly: GCA_012976165.1. NCBI lineage: Eukaryota > Metazoa > Chordata > Actinopteri > Cypriniformes > Cyprinidae > Labeo > Labeo catla. Next base: position 8,597 of record VONZ01002842.1, on the reverse strand, counting down.
ATGGAGCTTAAATGACTTGTGATGGATTATCAACTAATTACACACCTTCTTTGTAGGTGTGTTCAGATAGTATATAGTGTTTTATTGATCTCAAAGTGCCTACTGCACAAAGTCTGGCAGCTGGGGCGAATTAAATAAACACTTGTCAATCCTAATACTGACAGTGCAGTAATAATACTTTAAATGAAAATACAGTAAAAAATGCATGCGAGCTGCAAGCATCTTCCAGAGCTGACAGCAGCAAATACTAATAAAAGTACATGTGCTCTTAATCTCAGCACTTACCCAGTTAAAAAAAGTCACCGCTCACCACTGACACCAGTGTCTGGGTTGTAAACTCTTCCCTCATTTACATAAACTTTGTAAAACCAGTGTGACTGGAGTGTTGAAGGGTCCAAAGTTACCAGTTGATCCAAGTCTGGCATCAAATGCCACTTTATGTTCAGGCTGAATAAGATCATAACCATACACAATCATCACATAAACCTTTGTATGATATATTAAATGTTTATTTTCCTTCTGCTGGCTAGTTAGTTAAACTAAAGCATGACTTCTGAATACACTTGCATTTTTTTTTTTTTTATCAGCCTATAAATATTTCACTTATCTCTGTTGCAGGACAGAATGCTTCATGATAGCACTACTACTAATGGACTAAACACATCCGATTTTTATTCAAAACTAAAAGTCTTAACTGTTTAGAATATTACAAGTATAGGCTGACCGAAATGATGAGAACAAGCAGAAAATGTTACTGGTTTTACTGAGTTGTTTCAGTTACTTCTCAGTGGCTTGCAGTCTGTTCTTCAGAGAACTCACAGTAGATTTCAGCTGTGCTAGCTCAGACTGGATCCCTGTGAGAAAGAATGACTAATATTCAGAAGGGAAAAGTGAAAGTCAAGCTGGAGTGGAACTTGTCTACATTACCCTGTAAAAACCACATACACACACATGCATACACCTTCACACAAGCTTCACATGCAGACATAGACTTGTGCAGACATGTACACACATATACATAAAACATTCACACTGAATGCCCTCTCACACTTACAGAAGCCAGAATTTATTGCCTGAAAAAGCTGTCACACATCAGCCTGATTTTGATTCTTTCCAACACCCACAAAAAGCATCCCGTACCGTCATCTGCTGGTCAATATTGTGAGTCGCACTCACAGCCAGTTGTAGAAGCTGCAGTGTCTTAGATCCACAAAAAGGACAGGTAAATCGACATAATGGAATAAATTGTGGGGTTTGGGGGTTTCAGTGCAAAGATCGGAGGAAGTGTGTCTTTTTATATTCCTGTCTTCTGTAAAGGACAAAACTGTATAGTTTCCTTTTACTATAGGTTGAAGTGTTTGTGTTTTGTTTGTTCACAGGGAAAGAGAGAAAGCCCTAAAAGAACAGGTAGCATATCCAGTCACGACTGGTGAAGTTTGTTGATTTATGTTCTCTAAATTTGTCTGCACAGACCTTTTTCTACTTACAAATTACTCACAAACAACAATTCAGAATCTAATGTGTGAGTTTCTTTTATTAAGGAAAGAAATAGAGAATAACAAATGTCAAGTCTGTATTTCTGTATTTCCAGGCAATCATTTTTAATAGAATAATCAAAGAGATCAAATAACATGAAATATGAATAAAAAAACTCAAAAGAGCATGTTCTATAATGATTTTGTTTTACTCTTAGTGAATCAGGATTTAAAAAGTCAATTAAATACCTGCAGATGAGACTTGAGAAGTATATTGAGCTTCATTAATTTAATAGGGCCTTCAAAGAGAAAAAAGTAATTGGCCAGTAAACGTAGTGTGGTCATTTTCATTATCAAAGACCCATGTATTTTTCATGAGGCGCATATAGACATGATCTCCTTCCGCTAGAGTCAAAGAGATTGAATTAGATGCTGTTTCAGGGCGGACACCTTGAGGATGATTGTAAACAGTTATCGTCTGTTTTCCATTTTTAAAGAGTTGTAGACCCATAGGTTTAGATGAATGGTTATGTCCAGAGAAAGTGAAGAAATAGACGCCATTAACAGGTGCTGCGAAGATGCCTGTAAAACACACAACAAATGATATAATCATACAGTTCATTTTGACAAAAATGTTGTGTGATATGAAACATCAATACAGATTCCTTATAAGAACACACACCAGTGGTTGGGTTGTAAGCTCTTCCTTCATTCACAAAGACATGTTTGTAAACCAGAGTTATATCAGTGGTGAAAGGTCCGACATCACCCACAGGTCCAAGTGAGGCAGCAAATGCAACTTTATATTCTGTGTGAATCAGAGATCATATTTTGTTAAAAATAATTATAAAAATAATTGTTAAAAATAGTTCACTACTGTATAATATTACAATTACACACATCATCTCACTTTATTTTATATATTGTCATTGATTATACAGTAGTTTATAGAGTCTGTTTAAAGATGTTTATGCTGACTGCTGGCTAGTGAATGATGAACTAAATTATGAACGGTTTTGAAATTACTTAATTACTGAAATTACTTACTCTGCCATACTTATTTTATCAACACTCAGGAAGTGTAATGGTGGTAAATACAAAAACACAAACAGATATGTAACTAACCTTTTTTTTTGCTATTTTATTATATTTTATTTTATTTTTTCACCAGGTGAATTGAGAACAGACAGAAGGTTTCCTTTTCCCTTGAGCTGCTCCAGCTTTTCCTCTGTGACCTGCAGTGTGTTCTTCAGAGTAGACACAGTGGATCTCAGCTCTACCAGCTCCGAGTGGATCCATGTGAAAATGTGCTCAAAGTCACCAGAAGTCAAAAGAGCACTGCTTTCCTCTACAGTCAAATGCTCTGACTTTAGCCTGCACTTCTTTCTCTTTCTGCTGGACCTCAGACAAAGCGGCAGAGCTGAACAGGAGAAGCAGCAGTGGATACAGAATGATGCAGGACATCTTCACCTTAAGGTTTTGCAGTCACACTTGAACACTTTCCTACGCTGAATTGCTCTATTACCAGAGGGTACAAGCACAACACAAGTTCTATGGAAGCTATTTAAAGGTTTTGGTTCTAGAATTTCCTGTTGTACCTGATATTGTACCAGGATATATCCATGCCACGTAACCATTAGTGAGAATTCAATTATAGAGCTATAAATTCTATGAACACTAACAATGGCAATTAGAGAGCTTTCTAATGCAGTTCGTACTAGTAACAGTTACAATTAGCGAGCTCTGCTGATGCATTCTTACTAGTAACAATTGAATCAGAGAACTCTACAATTCAATTCTTATGGCTAACAATGCCAATTAGAGAGCTTTCTAATTCAGTTCTTACTAGTACAAAATGCAGTTCTATCATGACAACTTTTTGATCTTGGTGGAATAGATCTGCTACACTGCTGCTGCGGAAGAGCAAGCATTGCTATTGCCAATACATCCACAACATGCCACTGTAAGCATGTAAGAAATACTGCTGCTGCACATGTATCATATGTGATCCTGGACCACAAAACCAGTCTTAAGTCACTTGGGTGTATTTGTAGCAATAGCCAAAAATACATTGTATGGGTCAAAATTATTGATTTTTGTTTTATGCCAAAAATCATTAGGATATTAAGTAAAGAGCATGTTCCATGAAGATATTTGGTAAAATTCCTACTGTAAATATATAAAAACTTATTTTTTGATTAGTAATATGCATTGCTAAGAACTTCATTTGACAAATTTAAAGGTGATTTTCTCAATATTTAGATTTTTTTGCACCCTCAGATTCCAGATTTTCAAATAGTTTTATATCAACCAAATACTGGTCTATTATAGCAAACCATACATCAATGGAAAGCTTATGTATTCAGCTTTCAGGTGATTTATAAATCTCAATTTGGACAAATTGACCCTTATGACTGGTTTTGTGGTCCAGGTGGTCACATGAATATAATATAACCCCCATATAACCCCCATATAGCATACATGAATCACCCCGTAGTAGATCTATACAGGTGGAGCTGGGAAAGGTGGAGGGTTTCTGAAGTGTGCTGCAAACAAAAGCAAGGTATTTGAATGTTGAGCAGTAAGCTCATTGGCTACCAATACAGGAGAGAACCAATCAGCTGCCATGTGACAATCACGTCATCAGGTCAGACTGAGCTAGACCTATCGGACTGCGCCATTTAGAGTTTCATGCCAGAACTCTGTATTTAAAATATTATATCACCATTAAATTATCTTATTTCTTTTCTTCAACTCAAATTGTCATGACAAGTCTTTAATAAGTCTTTAAGTCTTTAATACATTAGCTCATCCATGGACATGATTTCTGCCCAAATCTGGACGGATTGCATCGGCTGTGGGGATGGAGACAACTCCCATGATTCCACACTCAATCACGGTGTCATTTTCTCATCTGTAAATTGGACATAATTAAGATGAGAACAGACAGGAGAGTTACCATTTCTCTTGAGCTGCTCCAGCTGTCCCTCAATAATCTTCAGTCTATCCTTTAGAGAACTCACAGTGGATCTCAGCTTTGCCAACTCACAGAGAATACTTGTAAACGAAGGTTTGCAGAAATGCACGAGAAGTCAAGATAGCACCTCTTTCTTCTACATTCAAATGCTCAGTACTATCGGTCTGCACTTCCTTCTCTTCCTTCTGAACCTCAGACATTCAGGCACAGCTGAACAAGAGAAGCAGCAGCAGATACAGACTGTTACAGGGCTTTGTTACCTGTTGCAATCACGTAACCTTAACAGTTGTGTTGTGGACTGAAGAGGAGACTATGCACTTTTCAGTTTTTTAAGGCATTAACATAAGATACCTACCTAAATCATGTGACACTTAAAATTTGACATCTTAGGAATTAATTAGATTTTAAAATATAATAAAGTAGAAAAACGTATTTTAAATTGTAATAACGTTTCAAAATATTGCTATTTTTAACATATTTGTGATACAATCCAATAAATGCAGCCTTAGTGGGCATCTTTCAAAAACATTTAAAAAATCTTAAATATTCCAAATATTTGACCGATATTATATCATGTTTACTAACATGCTCAGATGTTTTAGTGTGTCAAATAAACAAATATTAACACAGAAGCAAAACCACTTAAGAGAACATACCAGTGGTTGGATTTTCTTTGCAGAAACATCTTTGCAAACCAGTACAATATCAGTAAAGTGTTCAATGTTTTTGTGTTAAAATCTGTATGAGATATCTGAGTAGTGCCAATGTTACAAGAAAAATTTTAAAAAAATCAGATACTGACTTGATATTTTATACCAGGTGTGTAAATGTTTAACTCATAATGAGAAAAGAATATATTTATCTATATATTATTTGACCTACAGTTCAACTGCATGAAAAATGTCACACACATGACGAAAATAGCACTGTCAAATAGTTTAAAAGCCTGTATTATGATGTTAAATTAAGAAATGTTTAGACCGGAGTCCTCATCCTTTCTACAGGAGCAAAGACTCCCTGTACATTTTGTAAAGAAGAACTGAGATTTGCATTCTACGTCTGGCCTATAAGAACATCTTTACATCAGTAGGCCAAAACTTAAACCTACCCAAATTTTATCTCTAAATTCCGAGGGAACTTACAGTTGAATAACAATGGTACGGAAGCACCTAACTCTGGTTGTATGGCTAAAACTGACATTTCTTTTAAACTTACACCTCAATTTTTGATACTCTACTTACAAATTACTCACAAACAACAATTCAGAATGTGTCAGTTTCTTTTATTAAGGAAAGAAATAGAGAATAACAAATGTCAAGTCTGTATTTCCGTATTTCCAGGCAATCATTTTTAATAGAATAATCAAAGAGATCAAATAACATGAAATATGAATGAACAAAACTCAAAAGAGCATGTTCTATAATGATTTTGTTTTACTCTTAAGTGAATCAGGATTTAAAAAGTCAATTAAATACCTGCAGATGAGACTTGAGAAGTATATTGAACTTCATTAATTTAATAGGGCCTTCAAAGAGAAAAAAGTAATTGGCCAGTAAACGTAGTGTGGTCATTTTCATTATCAAAGACCCATGTATTTTTCATGAGGCGCATATAGACATGATCTCCTTCCGCTAGAGTCAAAGAGATTGAATTAGATGCTGTTTCAGGGCGGACACCTTGAGGATGATTGTAAACAGTTATCGTCTGTTTTCCATTTTTAAAGAGTTGTAGGCCCATAGGTTTAGATGAATGGTTATGTCCAGAGAAAGTGAAGAAATAGACGCCATTAACAGGTGCTGTGAAGATTCCTGTAACACACACAACAAATAACAAAGTGTTGATGCTGATATAATCATACAGTTCATTTTGACAAAAATGTTGTGTGATATGAAACATTAATACAGATTCCTTATAAGAACACACACCAGTGGTTGGGTTGTAAGCTCTTCCTTTATTCACAAAGACATGTTTGTAAACCAGAGTTATATCAGTGGTGAAAGGTCCGAAATCACCCACAGGTCCAAGTGAGGCAGCAAATGCCACTTTATATTCTGTGTGAATCAGAGATCATATTTTGTTAAAAATAATGATGTTCACTACTGTATAATATTACAATTACACACATCATCTCACTTTATTTCATATATTTTCATTGATTATACAGTAGTTTATAGAGTCTGTTTAAAGATGTTTATGCTGACTGCTGGCTAGTGAATGATGAACTAAATTATGAACGGTTTTGAAATTACTTAATTACTGAAATTACTTACTCTGCCATACTTATTTTATCAACACTCAGGAAGTGTAATGGTGGTAAATACAAAAACACAAACAGATATGTAACTAACCTTTTTTTTTTTTTTTTTGCTATTTTATTATGACTTTGTTTTATTTTTTTTCACCAGGTGAATTGAGAACAGACAGAGGTTTGCGCCAGCCAGGCTGCTCAACTTTTTTCTCCTGTGACCTGCAGTGTGTTCTTCAGAGTAGACACAGTGGATCTCAGCTCTACCAGCTCCGAGTGGATCCATGTGAAAATGTGCTCAAAGTCACCAGAAGTCAAAAGAGCACTGCTTTCCTCTACAGTCAAATGCTCTGACTTCTTAGCCTGCACTTCTTTCTCTTTCTGCTGGACCTCAGACAAAGCGGCAGAGCTGAACAGGAGAAGCAGCAGTGGATACAGAATGGTGCAGGACATCTTCACCTTAAGGTTTTGCAGTCACACTTGAACACTTTCCTACGCTGAATTGCTCTATTACCAGAGGGTACAAGCACAACACAAGTTCTATGGAAGCTATTTAAAGGTTTTGGTTCTAGAATTTCCTGTTGTACCTGATATTGTACCAGGATATATCCATGCCACGTAACCATGCCACGTAACCATTAGTGAGAATTCAATTATAGAGCTATAAATTCTATGAACACTAACAATGGCAATTAGAGAGCTTTCTAATGCAGTTCGTACTAGTAACAGTTACAATTAGCGAGCTCTGCTGATGCATTCTTACTAGTAACAATTGAATCAGAGAACTCTACAATTCAATTCTTATGGCTAACAATGCCAATTAGAGAGCTTTCTAATTCAGTTCTTACTAGTACAAAATGCAGTTCTATCATGACAACTTTTTGATCTTGGTGGAATAGATCTGCTACACTGCTGCTGCGGAAGAGCAAGCATTGCTATTGCCAATACATCCACAACATGCCACTGTAAGCATGTAAGAAATACTGCTGCTGCACATGTATCATATGTGATCCTGGACCACAAAACCAGTCTTAAGTCACTTGGGTGTATTTGTAGCAATAGCCAAAAATACATTGTATGGGTCAAAATTATTGATTTTTGTTTTATGCCAAAAATCATTAGGATATTAAGTAAAGAGCATGTTCCATGAAGATATTTGGTAAAATTCCTACTGTAAATATATCAAAACTTAATTTTTGATTAGTAATATGCATTGCTAAGAACTTCATTTGACAAATTTAAAGGTGATTTTCTCAATATTTAGATTTTTTTGCACCCTCAGATTCCAGATTTTCAAATAGTTTTATATCAACCAAATACTGGTCTATTATAGCAAACCATACATCAATGGAAAGCTTATGTATTCAGCTTTCAGGTGATTTATAAATCTCAATTTGGACAAATTGACCCTTATGACTGGTTTTGTGGTCCAGGTGGTCACATGAATATAATATAACCCCCATATAACCCCCATATAGCATACATGAATCACCCCGTAGTAGATCTATACAGGTGGAGCTGGGAAAGGTGGAGGGTTTCTGAAGTGTGCTGCAAACAAAAGCAAGGTATTTGAATGTTGAGCAGTAAGCTCATTGGCTACCAATACAGGAGAGAACCAATCAGCTGCCATGTGACAATCACGTCATCAGGTCAGACTGAGCTAGACCTATCGGACTGCGCCATTTAGAGTTTCATGCCAGAACTCTGTATTTAAAATATTATATCACCATTAAATTATCTTATTTCTTTTCTTCAACTCAAATTGTCATGACAAGTCTTTAATAAGTCTTTAAGTCTTTAATACATTAGCTCATCCATGGACATGATTTCTGCCCAAATCTGGACGGATTGCATCGGCTGTGGGGATGGAGACAACTCCCATGATTCCACACTCAATCAC
>VONZ01002841.1:0-35588 GCA_012976165.1 Labeo catla | reverse complement strand
AACTGACGTCGCTTTCTGTCATTTAAAAAGCCGTAAATAATGCAGTTTGACAATTTTTAAATAAAACTAGTAAAATACAAAATAAAATTCATTTAAGTTGCGCCGTTCAGTGGATAATGAGTGCTGCAACTGACTGCGCTCTCTGTCCTACAACACAGTTTAGGGCAGAACTGGGCAAGGTCTATCCTGGAGGGCCAGTGTCTCTGCAGAGTTTAACTCCAACCCTGATAAAACTCACCAGTTTGTAGCTTTCTAGTAAACCTGAAGACACTGATTAGCTTGTTCAGGTGAGTTTTATCAGGGTTGGAGCTAAACTCTGCAGAGACATCTCCCGTCTCTCCAGGACCGAAGCTTCCGTTCAGGCCCGCCCCAACGTTTTGTACCTATTGTGAGACAAGCAGTCAGTTGCAGCACTCATTATCCCCTAAACGGCGTAACTTTAAATGAATTTTCGATAATTAAAATTAAAATTTAAAGTGCCATAAATAATGGCGTTTGACAATTTTCAAATAAGGAATCTAGTAAAATGCAAAATAAAACAATAAATATATTTAAGTTACGCCGTTTAGGGAATAACGAGTGCCACAACTTGCGTTGCTTTCTTTCGTCGCTTTCTGTTGTTTAAAATGCCGTAAATAACACAGTTTGACAATTTTTAAATAAAAACAAAAACTAGTAAAATGCGAAATAAATAAATAAATACATTTAAGTTACGCAGTTTAGGGCAGGCCTGGGCAAACTCGGTCCTGGAGGTCGGTGTCCCTGCAGAGTTTAGCTCTAACCCTGATTAAACTCACCTGAACAAGCTAATCAGTGTCTTCAGGTTTACTAGAAAGTTACAAACAGGTGAGTTTTATCAGGGTTAGAGCTAAACTCTGCAGGGACACCGACCTCCAGGACCGAGTTTGTCCAGGTCTGGTTTAGGGGGTTTAGAGTGCAGCAACTGACAGCTCTTTCTTACGTTTGACAATAAATTGACATTAAATAACGCCGTTTGACAATTTTCAAATAATAAAACAAGTAAAATGCAAAATAAATAAACAAATAATAAACAAATTTAAAAATTTTTTTGATGGATTTACGTCTATAGTCAATTTCTCATGGGTTTGCTGTCTTGGATGGTGATGGAGGATAACGTTGGGTGGTGAGTGCGGTCTCATCACACCATATCTATAGGAATGAGCCAAGGCATCAGGTGGTGTGACTCTCTCACTCACCCAACGTTCACCTGAAGCACTCTTACCATAGCGAGACGCTGTTCTAAATTCTCGCACTGTCAGTGAGAGATCAGTAGTGAGGCATCGCTCGGTGGGTGACGGATGGAGTCAAAGACAGCTTCTCATGAGATTGTTGACTACAAAAATAGCCCTGGCTTACACCTCAGAGGGCTTGCTCTATAATGTCCTATAAGCGTAAGGGCCCACTCCACAAACATGCAACTTTTCACTTTACAAGATGTTAAATGATAGAGTGGAGTCGTGTAAATTACTTACGGATTATTTTGATGTTTTTATTAGCTGTTTGAACTCTCAATCTGGCAGCACCGATCCACTGGAGGGCAAGTGATATAATGCGAAATTTCTACAAATCTGTTGTGTTGAAGAGACAAGCTCATCTACAATCTGGACAGCTTGCAAGATGAGTAAATTTTCAGTTTTTTATATCAATCGGCTATAATCCCATTCAAATATACACGCCAGATTTGGAACGCCTGTCATTCATGAAGTCCTACACGTTGGCCGGATGTTCATTGAATGGCTAATTCAATTATGCTGTCAGCTCCCAAGAAGGATGTAGAGAATCTTGGCCCACTTTTACACATTTTACCACCCATTCCAAAGAATACTGTAGATTTTAAATTGGCATGCTTTATATATGATGCAAGATCACTAACTATTTTGCAAATAGTTGCATACATTTGCATCAGAAATATCTGTAGTGGAAAGGGATTGTGGGCTCCAAAAGCTTCGAAATACTTTCGAAATAGCTTTGAAATACTAAAAATTTCCTGGAAATAGTGCTTTTAGACACATTTAGACTTATGAGATATACACAAGCAATCAAAAGTTTTTGAACAGTAAGATTTTTAATGTTTTTAAAGAAGTCTCTTCTGCTTACAAAGCCTGCATTTTTTTTATCCAAATTACAACAAAACAGTTAGATTTTGAAATATATATGTTTTTTTGGGCAGCAAATCAGAATATTCCAATGCTTTCTGAAGGATCATGTGACTGGAGTAATGATGCTAAAAATGTAGCTTTAAAATCACAAGAATGAATTACATTTTAAAATATATTCAAATAGAAAACAGTTATTTTAAATAGTAAAAATATTTCAGAATTTTACAGTTTTTGCTGTACTTTGGATCAAATAAATGCAGGCTTGGTGAACAGAAGACACTTCTGTAAAAAACATTCAAAAATCTTACGGTTCAAAAACTTATGACTAGTAGTGTACAGTTTTATATATTGCGATTTTATTAGGATTCTGCTTGTTTTCTCTCCTAATTAGCTTTTTTATATTGATATCTAAGTGCTGCTATAACATGTTTTGTAGAGTGCGGAAGAATATGGCCTGATATGGATCACCTCAGATTTAATATCTGTGGCAATTGTAATCGGCATCTTCATTTTTCAGAAGTAAGTGCATCTTTTATGTCCTTCGAGTTGTTTCTTAATGCTTTTTAATACTGGAAGCTATTTTGCTGTGTCAGTAGTGGCTTTAATCTTCAATATGACTATTTCTGTGCTCGCACATATTTGCACGAAAGCAGTCCTTGGCATTAATGTTAGGTTGTTTTGTAGTTAGCACGCTTGCTATATCTCTGCGGGGCGGCCGGGCGCTTTTCAACTGATAGCTCTGCTCTTTTCTTCTTGGCAATCTCTACTTTCCATTTTCTCTCTGTCCTCTGCTCGCTGAAATTGCTCAGCTATCACCTGATCAGGTATTGAGGATGTCTGTTTGTATTTTTCATTCCAGTAATTATCATTCTTAGTGCTTTTACTTTAGTGTTGCTCTTTAATACTTTTAAGTGTTCTCAGTCACTTTATCTCATCAAATATTTCAAGATCCAATACTTAATGAGCAGAACTTTGTGGCACTTTCAAAGCCTCAGAAGTGTGTTTTGTTGACTGTGTTGTCATGTTTTTTTTTCCTCAGGTGGAAGATGAGTGGTATGCGCAGCTACAACCTTGAGCAGATCATGCTAAGCGCTGTACTACGTTGGCCAAGTCGTGACGTCAACCTCATGAAGAAGAAACTGATCTTTTCAGGTGAGACTAATGAGCACACAGCTGTGTGGAGATAAATCCTGGTTAATGGACCCTTATTACACCGGAATTGAACACCGGAAGCGCTTGTCGAAGTGTGTATCGATTCTTTCAGTTATGTATATTTTTCAATATGCTGTAATCACTAGTTGAATAAAAGCCTTATAAAATGAGCATCTGCAGGATGATTTCAAACTCCAGACATTTTCAGAGACAGGCGAAAAAAAAAAAAAAAATCCTGATGATTACTGTGCACAGAATTTTCCAAACACAATGGAACTTGAAGTTTTAATCCAACGTACCGATCTGAGAAACCCATGGCTTGTAAACATTTGTGATTTCACCACACTGCGTCAATGCTGCAGTGTGTGAGAGACCTGATGAATAAGATCAGAATCAACATGTTTATTCATTTGTATTAAATTTCAGTCTTCATTCTGTCACTTTTCATTCAGTCATTTCACTGTATGTAATTCACATGTTTATGCCAAAATTCTTAATTAATACTCGGATCACGCTGTCAATGCGTTATACTGTCTAAGATTAATTAGCTAAAATGTTCAACATTATTTCTTTAAGGCAACACCCGTGTATTCATTCATCAATTTTAATACCGCTCTTACGAAAATTAACCATGGAATGTTAATTTATTAATTAATTTTTGGAAATGCAAACTGATATTTCCCATTTTACAGCAAACAATAGAAATCACTGACTTAAAACAATTGTTTTGCTGGTGAAAATACTAGTGTTCCAATCATTTTGGCCACCACTGTATGAGGTGTTCAGATGTAAAAGACTAAAAATGTGCAGTTTGAAATTTTCTTCTAAAATGAGAATTATTTTTTTTCAGGCCTAAGTGTCTTCAAGACTAAGTATCATATATTTAACAGGTGGTGACCAGCATGGTAGATTTGTGTTTTGGGGACAAGACCACGACATCCCAGACCTTCGCCTTTGTTACGGGCCATGCCACTGAAGCGGACTCGTTGCCTGGGAATTTCTCCAGCTTGCAGTATATTATATTGATAGACATAAGTCTTCATGTGTAAATTTTTTCGTTTGGTTGTTTGTTTGTTTTTTTGTTTTTGTTTTTGTTTTTGTTTTTTGTTTTTTTAAGGCCAACAGTTTTTTCTGGCCACTTGTAACATGTTTTAAATTGTCATATTCTGGTGTCTGGTGGACACTTTGTTTGGCGTAGTTTTAGTAGCACAATGTTTGGAGCGATTCTCATGTGGTAATAATTAATTTTTGAGTGTTCTGCTGCTGCAATGTTGACAAAGAATCAGAATCTACAGTGCCTAGTTTACACAGTTTTGTGTTATTAACTGATATTAACTTATTAAATAAACTGATCTACTAAAGTTGTTGTTTTATGTGTCTGTAATGGTTGGATAAAATGTGTGACAGCTGCACCCATTTGAACATTGTTTTAAAAAGAAATAAAACTCATTAAATTGATGTTTACAGTTGCATTTTTTTTGTTTTTCTAACTGTATTACAGAAAAGCAATAATGATTTTACATTCTTTTGTGATTTATTTATTTTTATTTTTTTTTTTATTGCATTTTTGCATTTTACAAAAACAAATCAATACAATACAGTAGGTGTCTTATATCAGCAAACATAATCGTCCAACATACAATGATCCATCAGCTTATGCTTAAAGAGCACAGTGAAGGGCAATAGCACCAAAGAAAAAAGCGATAATTAAATAAAATGATCAAACAAATGAATAAAATAAAATAAATAAAAAAGAAAAAAAAAAAAAAAAGAACACAATTAGCGTACATTCTCAAGGAAGTCCCAAAGTGGGGACCAGATGCGCCAGAAATCGTCAGATCTCTGTCGCAAGTCACAGGTCAGTTTTTCTAAGGGTAGAAAAGTGGTGATTTGATTTAACCACATAGTGGTAGAAGGAATATGAGGAGTGGACCACAACAAAAGTATACATTTTCTTGCCAAAAAAGAACAGAGATGTAACACAAGTTCTAGGCTATGATTAAGGTGCAATTCAAATTTACTGTTCAAGAGATAAATACTTGGAGATAATTCAAAAGATTTTCCAATAATCTTCTGAACCATTTTGTGTATTTCCTTCCAGTAAGTTTTAATCATGTCACAGTCCCAGAACACATGCATCACAGTACCAATATTAGATTTGCATTTAAAACAATACTGAGAAACGTTAGGAAAGATTTTGTGAAGACGGACTGGTGTTAGATAAGTCCTGTAGATGAACTTAAAACTCTGCTCATGGTTTGATATCGAAGCATTTCTGAAGAAAACCCCAGAACAGATCGACAGCCACTCTTCATCACTAAAATTAGTTTCGAAATCTTTCTCCCATATTACTTTCAAAGAATCAAAAGAAGAAGTTCCCACATTGGATAACATACTGTAAAAGACAGAGATTTTCTTTTTGAGAGCAGGAGAAGAAAACAATTGCTTCTCTATATCAGAAAGATCAAAACGTATTCCTTCGTTCTTTAGAATGAATTCCAAAAAATGCCGCAGTTGCAAAAATTTATAAAAATCATTACTGGGTAAGTTAAATTCCTGTTTTAGCAACTGAAAAGATTTCAAAACGCCATTATCAAACAATTGATCTAAATCCAAAATTCCTCTCAGTCTCCATGAGCGAAAGCCAATACTCTGAATAGCAGGGGGTAGGTCAGGGTTGAGTGAAATAGGAGATTTTAAAGATAGAGTGAGTGGGATACTCAAATACTTCAACACATCTTTCCAAGCTAAAAGTGTGTTTGATACTGTAAAAATGCTTAGGACTGATTCAAGTTTGTGCACATTGTAAATAAATGGTAAAGTATTTAACAAATTTGGAAAACATCTTGTAGATTCGATCCCTAACCACTGTGAATCTGTCCTGTTAAGAAACCAATTTATCATATTTTTAATCTGAGCGGACCAGAAATATAGCTGGAAATTAGGGAGTGAAGCCCCACCTAATTCCTTAGGTTTCAGCAAAACAGAAAATTTAAGTCTAGGTTTTTTATTATTCCAAATAAATTTTGAAAAAATGGAATTTAAATTTTTAAAGAAAACTGAATTCAAATAGCAGGGCAAGCTTTGAAATAAGAAATTCAACCTAGGTAGGACATTCATCCTTATTACATTAATCTTACCGAAAAATGAAATGGGGAGATTTGACCAATTAGACAAGTCCTGACTCATTTTAGAGATTAATTTTGTGTAATTAGCTTTGAATAAATCACCCAATATTGGTGTAATATTTATTCCCAGATATTGGAAACCAGAGGGAGCTAAACGAAATGGACAGTCAGAGGTGGCTTCAGGAGGAGAATACAGGTACAAGGCCTGGGATTTGTTTAAGTTAATTTTGTATCCGGAAAGAGTGCTATATTCATCAATAATGGAGAGGATTGCGTCAACAGAAGTCTCAGGGTATTTGAAGTATAATAGTACATCGTCGGCATAAAGAGAAATACGATGCTCCTCAGAGCCGATTTTAATGCCCCTTAAATTCGTACTCGCTCTCACTGCTGCAGCCAATGGCTCAATGACCAAAGAGAATAGAAGAGGTGAGAGAGGGCAGCCTTGACGGCATCCTCTACTCACGGGAAATGTATTAGAAATTAGCCGATTCGTATTGACCGTCGCCATAGGTTGAGAGTATAAGAGTTTAATCAATTTAATAAAATTAGATCCTAAGTCTATCCTCTCCAATACGGCAAAAAGAAAGGGCCAATCCACCCTATCGAATGCTTTCTCAGCGTCTAGTGAGATAATTAACGTGGGATCTTTATTTACATGTATATAATCTAAGATATTTAGCAATCTGCGGATATTATCAGAGCCATATCTAGATTTGACAAACCCTGTCTGGTCTGGTGAAATGACAGAAGGAAGGATGGATTCAAGGCGCCGGGCCATTGCTTTGGCCATAATTTTGTAATCTACATTCAGAAGGCTAATTGGGCGATAGGAGGAACAGTCCAAAGGATCCTTGTCTTTTTTCAAAATGAGACTGATAACCGCAGAGGACCAAGAATCGGGCATTGAATTTGAATCTAAGAGGTTATTAATTGCAGGCAATAAGATTGGGTTGATATCTTCCCAGAGTTGCTTATAAAATTCGAGAGGGAACCCATCTGGGCCCGGAGCTTTGTTTGAGGGCATGGACTCTATAGCTAGCCAGATTTCCTCTTTGGTGAAAGGGGCGTTTAGAGATGTTCTGTCTGTCTCAGAGACAGTAGGGAGGAAAATTGTGTTCAGATAATTTGACAGGTGCTCTTGCAAGTTAACACTCTCGGCTTTATATAGATTCCTATAAAAGTTGGCAAAAGTATCATTAATTGTCTGAGAGTCAAAGGTTACATTTCCTTCTGGGGTCCTAACTGCTTTTATAATTCTGTCTTGTTGTGCTTTTTTTAACTGATATGCAAGCAAGTGGCTAGGTTTGTTTCCAAATTCGTAATATTTCTGCTTACTGAAAAACAATAGTTTCTTTATATGCTCAGTATGGTCCAAGTTTAATTTGGCCCTTGCTCTGTTTAATTGAGTCCAATTCATCTGATTCGGCATTTGTTTGTGTAAATTTTCTAGAAGGGTTACTTCAGCCTCTAACGCTCTCCTTTTTTGAGTCTTAACTTTCTTCACTAAAGAAGAATAAGAGATGATATGGCCCCTCAACACTGCTTTGGCAGCATCCCATTTTGTCGCAGAAGAGACAGGGGAATTCTGATTGTCCTGCCAGTAGTGAGCTATTTTCTGTTTGAGAAATGTACAAAAAGCATTATTATTCAAATGGGAAACACTGAACTTCCAAAAATTGGATTTCGGTATAGACACATTAATGTCAAAGTCCAAATACACAGGGCTATGGTCTGATAAAACAATAGGGCCAATATGACAGGACTTCACTCTGTAAATACAATCAGATGGTGTGAATAAGTAATCCAGTCTGGAGTAAGATTTATGAGGGTGAGAGTAGAATGTATAATTTCTTATTTTAGGATGCAGTTCCCTCCAGATATCTACTAAACCTAAATCTTTACAAAAATTTTGTAGGGTAAGAGAAGGTTTGTGTCCTGTCAAGGTCTGTGGGTTAGATTTATCCCAATTGTTATCCATGACACAATTAAAATCGCCACCCAGAAACCCCAAGTTTCTACAGAGTTTGTTAAATTGCAATACTGTTCGAGATATAAAACTCGAACAATTTGTATTTGGGGCATACACATTACCAATAGTGAGATGTACTCCAAACAAATGGCCCGAGATTAGTACAAATCTCCCTTCAGAGTCAAACTCTGCATGCTCCAAACTGAATGGAATATCCTTGTGAATTAAAATTGCTACACCCCTGCTACTAGATGTAAAAGAGGAATAGTACACCTGACCTACCCAGTCTCTTTTCAGTTTACCATGTTCAGTGTCTGACAAGTGCGTTTCCTGCAACAGAGCAATAGCTATACGTTCTTTTTTGAGAGATGTCAAAATTTTCTTTCTTTTTATAACATGGCCAATGCCCTTCACATTCCAAGTTGCTAGCTTAACAATACCTTGCATGCAAAAAACAGAGACAGAATGTTAAGATGCTGATGGATCGAAAAAAATGAGTCTGGTATATAAAAGACACCCAAACTGAACAGAACGGTATCACACACTAAACCTTGAGTGACGATGAACCCTCCCTCCCTCCCAGACCCCATCCCCGAACGATAGGGCACAAATAACACCAAAATGTCACAGAATAAAATAGTGAATGTAAACAGATCTGTCCTCATATGCCACTGAGAAAAAAAGCTCCATCAAGAGTCGCTCCTATATAGACATAAGATGAAAACATGAATTAAATAACTGAACCCACTCCGAGGAAAAAAAAAAATATATATATAAAAAGTTGCAAACGGGGCAAGTCAGTCAGAGATGAACTATAAATTTGTCCCAGCAAGCCCCTCCAGAAAAGAGTGATTGTCGAGTGCGGTGAGTTCAGAAAAATGTAATCCTCCGAGAATTTACATGTGAAGAACAGAGTCACCTGTCCAGAGAGTCCAAAAATACTTTAGCCGAATTCGGATCATCAAACAGACGAATCTTCCCCATGTGTAGGCACCTGAGCCGGGCAGGGTAAGCGAATCCGCGGTATAATCCTCGGGACGCCATCGTCTTGATTACTGAGTTGAACTCGCGTCATTTCTGCACAACACTTGTAGATAAGTCTGAGTAAAACCGAAGCTCCTTGCCCTCGTGAGTGATTGTTTTCTTCAACGCTGCTCTCAGAATAGATTCTTTTTCGGTAAACCGCAAGAAACGAACAAGAACACTTCTCGGGGGTGAATTCGGATTATTAGGCGCAAATGAAGGAGACCTGTGAGCTCTTTCGATATCCAAGGTGAAGGAATCCTCCGGCAGATCTAGCCATTTGGGTATAGCGGAACGGAGAAAAGACGCAAGTGAATCGGTACCTTCTGTTCCTTCTGGCAGGCCGACAATCCTCAGATTCTTTCGCCGGCCTCTGTTCTCTAAATCATCCACTTTCGACTGGAGTTGTTCCACTTCGGCCCGTAATTTAGTAAGCTGGCTTCCCGATTCTGCCGCCGAGTCTTCCGCGGATGAAATTCTTCCCTCAGCCTCCGTTAGCCTGGTCTCGATACCCTCAATCTTCTCAGAAAGGGTCACGAAGGAGCTTTGTAAAGAGGAGACAGAGCCAGCAATTCCGTCCAGTCGATTGGTTATCCCGTCGAGGCGAGAGCCGTTGGCTTTTATTTCGGAGAGCACCAGCGCCATGTCCGATTGGGGTTCTGTGGTATTAGCATTAGCGTTAGCTTCTACTAATAGCGCGGGTTGAGTGGTCTTCTTTTTGTCTTTTTCTTTAGCCTTTTGCGAGCGTGTTGAACCGAAAATCGGAAAATCTTTATCCGAAACTGGGTCTGACATAGTTGAAGATCGGTAAAATTGAATAGAATTAAATATTCGGAGGAAAAAAATGCAAAAAAAGTGAATATTAGAGCGGAGCTAAAACTCAGGCAGCCATCTCGCTCTGGGTCACGTGACCTCTCGTGATTTATTTATTATTATTGGTAAATATAAAGGTAGCAAGGCAATAAGACAACAAATAACCCAATGTTTAGGTTATGTTTAACCCAGCAACACCATTAACCCGACCCACTGGTTGGGTCAAATGGTTAAACCCAGCACTTGGGTCAAAACAACCCAACGCGTGTTCTGTCTCATAGTTACCCAGCTATGTTAAGGTTGGGTTATTTTTTTTAACCCAGCACTTTTTAGAGTGTATCTTATTATTTTAGTGTTTTATATTATTTGTTCTTTTTTATATTCGTTATTTAATTGTGTAGCATTTGTTTTGTTAATACCAATTTTAAAATTTTAGTTATTTTAAAAGATGTATGTTTCCCACTATTTTAATTCCTGTGTAAATGCATTAATGCCGCTTCAGAATAGCATTAAACGGTCTGTGTGCACATTTTCGTGGTTTTATGCCGCTTCAGATTTGGTTTCTGTGCCGCCTTTGCTGTGTAAAGATGCGGTAAGAGGCTTTTCTATCAGCAAAGGACACGATCAATACCCACCTGAGCAAGAGCATGTCTAAAATATTTATACTACACGTGGCACAGTTACGTGCAGGTGTTAAAAATGACCTTCTTCATTGCTGGCAAATGGACACCTTTTTTTCAGCTGACTGTAGGTAAATACCAACCTCTTCCATTGCTTGTCTTGTTTTATGTGTGTTGTTTAAGCAGGCTTATCGAGATAATGCTTTACAGAGGTATCGTTTTAAAAGAATTCACTGCCTGATCTGTTGCAATTCGAAAACAGTCCATGGTCAGAAATGGGCTAAATCACAGAGGACTTACCTGCAGAAAGGTACAGTATGTTCAGATCATAATAGCAGCTAATGGTAGATGCTTTCATCAGATATCTCAGAGAAATTAAACAAACAAACAAAAAAACCTTACTGTTTATGATGCCTATTTTTACCTAAAGAAAAAAAAATAAAAATCAGGCACTGAGGAACCATTTACTATAAAGAAATGAAGCAAATGGTTTTTAATCAGAACTAATTAATTGTTGATTAAATTAATCAATCCACACTCATGCCCTTTTAAACAAACATCATGCAATCATGCATCTAAGCAGGTGTAAACCTCATTTAGTTTTTGAGCGGTGTGAGTCTGACCATCTTTCCATCCACTGTTCTCTGAAACGATGAGAGTCTGTCTGGACTTGCTCTGGTCAGATACCACAGCAAATATTTTTCCCATTAGTGGCTCATTGTGGTAAAGTGCTATGTGGTTGTAAATAATCCTCGTGACTGATAGCAATGAAAAACAGGATGTGGTTAATGGCCACTGAACAGAATATGTCTAGCATAAAAAGTTTAGGACATGTTCACCAAATTCATTGTTACTGATGCCCACAAGACAAGAAAATATGCCATTGCAAAAAAAAAAAAAAAAGTCTTAATTCTCAGTTCTGCTTGTATAACATTATTATTAACATTTTTCTAAATAGAGTGTCTCTGTTCAATGTGCATGAGATGCTTTAACTCAGAGGTCTCAAACTCAATTCCTGGAGGGCCACAGCTCTGCAGAGTTTAGCTCCAACCAGCTCCAACTCACACCTCTTTGGAAGTTTCTAGTAATCCTGAAGAGCTTGATTAGCTCAATCAGGTGTGTTTGATTAGGGTTGGAGCTAAACTGTGCAAAGCTATGGCCCTCCAGGAATTGAGTTTAAGACCACAACTGCTGACACAAGAGCATTTACAAGTCAACAATCACAGACAGGAAATAACACTATCAGAAGTTGTGACAAAAAAGCTTTTTGATGCATACAATCACAAAAAAATGCAACAGTACAGGCCATTGCAAGTATTATCATTATTCAAGTCCAAAAGCATTGACATAAACAGTTAGGGGTTGAATACACAATTCATAACAAAACAATATAAGCATGTCTGAAAAACAGGTCATAAAACTACTTCTCTGATTACCACAGAAACACTAACTCTTACAAATTGTTTTAGTTAAGTGTATAAAAGAATTTTGAAATAACGAATTAAGGCATCTGTGTATACAAAACTTCAGCCAGTGTCCAATCGCCTTGTCCCATTTTACCCTGGAAAGGAAGAAAAAAAGAGAATGTAATAGTTTTATGTGGTAATTACAAACTACTAACTAACAAACTGACCCTGCGTCCCAATGTTTATACTAATTACCTAAATAGTATGTGAGATTACGGTAAGTGTGTCCTAAAGTATAGTATGCTGAAAAGAGTATGCCAAAAGTCCCGGATGGTCCAATGGTCTACTATTTCAGGTAAATTTTTGAAGTGTGGATCCGTGCACACTCTAATAGCTTCTCCAATACAGTAGGAAGTTAAATTAAATTAAATGTGGAGGATGTTAACTGTGACAAAATGATTGACAGGCCAGTTTACTGTGACAGGGTAAAGACGCAGTTGTGTGACGTGATAGTTTGTCCCAAAGCTTGCTCTTCTACTACACACTCAAAAGTGTGTACTTTTCTTCACCAAAAGAGTACATACTTTAACGGCATAGTATAAGTAGGCACATTGGTATACAGCATGAGAGATTCTGACCTGAACAATATTGTGAATCCAGTCCTGGTTTAGATTATTAGTTCTTCCACAACCTTTAAATGAGAAAACAATTATACCAAAACATATTATTGAATAAATTCTTGGTATTCATGAAAATAAAATCACGCTTAAGTAAAATCCACCTTTCCACAGTCCTGTTCCTCTCCAACACACATAGATACTTGACACCAGTAACAGTAGCAGAAGCACACAGACGACAGGCAGCCACGGGATGATACCGATGATTGCTGGATCATGACTGATATCTGTATCATGCTGATCCACATCTTTAGTGCTCACTTTTACATCACCTAAATGATGATTATATGACAACAATCTTTGTTCTCCTATGTTATGTTTCCAAGGAAATTGATATTGAAATTAAAAGCATTGATTGTTCACATGATCAACTGTCTGAAACATATACCTTTATAGTCCAGCTTTGTGCAGTGAGATTGTTCAAGTGTGAAGTCCATGCAGCAGTAGAGCATGAGATCAGTGTCAGTGATGTTCATCAGAAGCAGAGAGTGAGTGTTTATGGGAGAAATGAGTGCTGTTATCCGACCTACATAACTGGGGTGAATATTGGAGGGCTCTGGTTTAAACTGACCTCCATAAAGATATTCTAGTTTCAGAATTCTAACAAATGTTTGGTTTCCATTTGTAATGATCCAGTTAATCTCTTTATCATTTTTAATGCTACAGGGGAGTGTTGTGTTTCCTCCTGGATGAACTTCCACTGATGATTCTTCAGCAACAATTATTAAAACACTGTAACCTAAAAATGAAACATTGTGGTGATTATGGATATTTAATCACTTAACAGATGGTTTTATCCAAAGCAGCTTGCAAGTAAGTAACATCACAAGAATTTAACATTCAAGAGTCAATATTCACAGAATTAGTCAAATAAAAGTATTTGCATTTCTATATTGGCTTATCAAATACAATTTTATATACTTACATATAAATTGTCTTAGAATCATGTTCTCACGCTCTCTCTCACAATGAAACCATCGCCACAGTCATGAGGTTAACAGAGAAAGCTGCAATAGAGGCCCTTTCCCTTTATCAGAAATTGTTGGTTAGATAGGCGCATTGTTTGATAAGCTAATTCAAGTAAAATAACATGAAGTAACAAACCTAAAACCCTAATCCTAATCCTACCCCAAAACACAACCCTCATAGAAAACATGCTGCATTTTATTTTTTTTAAAAAAAACATCATTTAGTATGATTTATAAGCTGTTTTTTTTTCATGGGGATTAAAATGTCCCCACAACCTCAGTTTCAAGACTTTGTTTGTGGGGACATTTGTTGCCCACAACCACACACACATTTAGGGGCACTGCATAGACTTCTATAGTTTTTATATGCAGCTAGTTTAGGTATTTTTTTTTTTTATTTTACAAATGAGGACATCCCCCCAAAAGAGGTTTCGCTCACTACTGAGTAATTTGGTCCTCAAGCCAGGACTCGAACTCAGGTCACACAGAGATTAACGGCGCTGGATGTCAGCATGCTGCTTACAAGGATGACTTTGTGTCATTTGTTTTGTGTGAATTTTTGTTCAGGATATTTTAAATTCACTAAAGTCAAAATAAGTTATGAGTGGTGTTATTTTCAATTAAAGGTCATTTCATAATTCAACTAACCTTTAGAACTTAGTAGATTTAATTTAATTGGCTGGGAAATCTACCTTCAGCAGTACCTCAGCTGTTCTTTTAGTTCTCTAATTAATTAATTTGGTCTGTTCCGTTTTTCTTTCCCTTTTTTAGTCCTATTTGGATAATATTTAATAAACCCTTTAAAGACTTCATTGTGGTAAAGCATTGTATGACACTGCTAAGACTTTGTAAGGCAAACAGTACCTCCTGCGGAAGTCTCGACAGTGTCATGACAGTGTTTTCTTGTTAAGCACATGGATTTCCTGATACAGGAACTCAGGGGCTTCAACACATTTCTAAACGGCTAGACCACAGCTCCTTCAGATCTGTTTAGATGCATTATTAACTTTAGCATATAAAAAAGATTTCAAATGCTGCAAGTAATCTTGAGTAAAGACTGTAGTATGGCTGGGATATAATTTTAATTATTGTTAATATTTGAAGTATATTCTTGAAAGAAATCACAAAAACACAGAGATGTAGCTAAATGTCAGTGTTTATCATGCTTGCTGACACCGCAGAGGGGAAGTAGCTACTGGAGACAAATGCATGTTTGAAAAGAATTCATTAACCATCAGCGATTATCAATGCCTTAGTGGTGCTTTATTACAAACTCATTTGGATAAATCAATAAACATTTTAACTGAAACATTTAATGCATCATTCAGTTGAAACATTAGCCAGCCTTTGTTTTTAATTCTCTGTGGCCATTATCATTGATCTTTATGTGCACAGAGCTTTACCACAACAACCACTTAATAAATTATCTATTTTTGATTTGAAATGGAACATTTTCCAGTGAACTCAGCCTAGATTCTTGCTCACTATGCAGTATTAGAACAAACCCTACCATGCAGTGGGTCTGAACCTCAAATGAACTCAGTGGTGTGCTTTGAATTTTGTTTTGTAAATTTAAATGGAAAATTTATTGGATTTTACAGTCCTCAGGTTCTGTGTGCCAAGAGGCTATAGGTTGCAAAATTCGATTATTTAATTAAGCAAAACTCGTAGCATTAAAAATGTTTGATAACTTAGTAACTTCAGAATAATGTGAGGACATAAGCAAAGTCATTATTCACTGTTTAACAGTTCTTGTAGTAATTCATAGTTTACATATTTTCATTTCAAAGGAAGGATCATTATTTAAATTATACATTATGACCCTATTTGTTATCTGTCAAATCACATTAAGTTAACTTTGAAAACCAAGAAATTTTTTACACTCTCAACAACTATATGACAGCTTGTATAATTAAAAGGATAGCTTATCCAAAACTAAAAACTGTCATTATTTACTCACCCTCATACTAATCCATTCCTTTAGGTTGCCTGAACATTAATTTGCATCTCGCTGTGTAAGTCTTTTCCTATCACAGCCTATTGGTGAGTCAAGGGCATCTGTGACGTTACAAAATAAAAGGGGAAAGCACCCCAAGTGGCTTTCATTTTGCTTGCGAAAACACAGAGAGAAGCCCAGAGAAAATGCTGCTAAAAGGACTGATAAGTAAGTATGTGTTTATAAGTGCACAATTTAGCAATGGTTGTTTTTACTGTGCATGATGGACTGAAATTAGCAATGAACAAAATATTGCATTTTTTATAATATTACATTTTATTATGTATATGTTTTCTGACCTCTTCTTCAAATGTATTGGAAGAGGGATTGACTGAGTTTGCAATGTTATAATGTGGTGGTATAAAGAATCTTTCTTAGAATATTCGTTGAATTGATAGTTTTTTGTTTTTTTTTTAATATATTTATTTTTGGCATTTGTATGCCTTTATTTAGACAGGACAGTGTAGTTAGACAAAATAAAGTGGGAGAGAGAGGGGGCGGGGGGGATCGGGAAAGTCGCAGCGCAACCGTGCTATATGTCAACGCACTAACCACAAGGCTATCGGCGCCAACAAACTGACAGATTTTTAGATTTTCTGTCTGTGATGGTGTTTGAATGTGCATTGCTAGATTAACAAACATATTCACAGTAAAAAAAAAAAGTGATAATATTTTAGAAAATAATTAGCAATAGAAAAAATCTCTTGATAATTTGCATACTCTTGGTAAGCTTGAAGACATTGTGGGCATTTATGTAAAGTGTTGGAGTTACTACTACTGCTACAAAAAAAAATAATAATAATAATGCATGTGATCCTTTCTTAAACTTGTTTCTGGACCAGTGAGAAATGGAAATGAAAACTTTAATTTCATGATGTTGGTTCAAAAGGATGTTAGTATGGGCATTCAACAGTCTGTCAGTTCTAAATCTGTTCATACAGCGTTCATTATCGTAAAGGCCTAAGCACTGCTATGGTCACTGTGACTGAAAGCAATGTGCACAGCAACTGGAACAACATTTACTTATACAGGTGATTTTTTTTGTTGTTGTTTGTTAAACTTCCCAGTTTTAAACCCAGAATTAAAATATATTAAAATGTGATGTGAAACTTAAGAATATTTCAGTTAAAGAAATAATAAATTGTCATGGTACATTCCATTTTCATTCATTTGGGTATTTAACTATTAACATGTTTATCAAAGAAAATAGCATTAACTTCTCTCTCCAATACTCTGGACTGGTTCTATTTCTCACTTTGACAACAGAAGACTAATGCTGATTTTAATAAGTATTTTTACATGGGTTTGTATTGTGGATTGGTGTGCTGCAAAATATTGCCGGCAAGGTGCTGACTAACAAGAAAGAGAGATCATATATCCCCAGTTCTGGCCTCTTTACACTAGTTACCTCACTTTAAGATAAAGTATAAGGTGCTTTTACACTTTAGAGCTTTACACGGACTGACACCAAAATATATTTCTGAGGTGATAAATTTTCATTGCTCACAGCGATCTCTGAGATCTCCTTGAAATTTCTCAGTCATGTCTGTAAAGCAAAGAAGATTGTGCTTTCTCAGTTGCTGCCCGAAATTTGTGGAATGGTTGAGATCGTCTACCTCTGTAAACATGTTTAAAACCCGTATTTAGACATAATTGTTTGATAAGGCTGCTTTGTAAGAACTATTGGTTCGGATTACATGTTGTTTATTTTTATTGTATTTTATTACGTACTTGCTTTGGTTTTATTATCTCTCTCTCTTTGCATTTTATTGTGTTTAATCTAATTGTAATTATAAATAAATTTTGATTTGATTTTGAATTATTATACTAATTATTTCTTTATCAATACACTTATGTTGCTTCTTCTCAGTTGTTCATTTAAACTAACATTATTTTAGATATTAATGTATAAAGAAAATTAGCATCAATTGTAAAAGTCAAAAATAAATGAATGAAGCCAGTTCATGTCATAATACTTACTTTGTTTCATCTGCAGGTTTCAATGTCTTAATGATTGTCACTGAAGGATCATCAATGAAAGTTCATCCAGGAGGAAACACAACACTCCCCTGTAGCATTGAAGATGATAGAGAGATTACCTGGATCATTACAAATGGAAACCAAACATTTGTTAGAATTCTGAGACTAGAGCATCTTAATGCAGATAAATCTAAACCAGAGCCCTCAAATATTCACTCCAGTTACACAGGTCGGATAAGAGCTCTCAGTTCATCCACAAACACTCACTCTCTGCTTCTGATGAACATCACTGACACTGATCTCATGCTCTACTGCTGCACTGACAATAAGAATGAGCGAACTCATTGCACAAAACTGGACTATGAAGGTATCCATGCATTTTTGACAATCCTATGAATTACAACATCATAGGTCTATTCATTTGAAATATCTGACGAAAGGAGAACAATCTAAAACATGAGAAAAATATGACTGCAACCTTGAAAAGATCAAATAATTCTTGTCTTCAGATAGAAAGTCATTGAGAATTTCAATACATTTTTTTTTAGTTAAAAAAAAATACTACAGAATATTTTACCATATATAGTGTTCAAACTAAACTGATAATTCAGATCTTAAAATCCTACCATATTCTCAATACCCTGATGTAGAGAAGAATACAGAAAAGACAGAGGATGCAAAAGCTATTGTAATATGGCTGCCAGCGATCTGTTTTCTTCTGTTACTCTCACTGATGTCAAATGTGTGTATGTGCTGGAGAATAAAAAGACCAAAAAAAGGTTAGTTCACAAAGTACAATTAATGTACATTTCTAACTTTGTTTTAACTGTACAACTGTACAAATTATACATTAATTTTATTTTCTATTCTTTTTATTTCTTTCTTTTTAAATGCTTTTTTCCTCAGAAAACTTAAAGGAATCAAAGACGTTCTATAAAAATACACCAGACAAGCAGGTATTCACCATTCACCTTTTATACTTCTAAAGAAGTAAAAATTTATATATGTATATATAATAATTTTTTTACACTAGTAATTGGTTAGCAAATGGAAATGTACATTTACCTCTGTTGTTTCAGGGGAATGAAGCTGATGAAATTTCATATGCATCTGTAAATATAAAAAAAGTACAAAGAAACAGAGGACAACATCATCTTACACAGGACACAGTATATGCACAGATTAAATGAAAAGAAATGCATTTTCAGAATCTGCAATGTCTGCTTTAATTTTTTGCAAAATAAACAAAAGCTATATAACAAATGCTGGATGTAACATGTTTTATGTCACTTCAGTATACAAATTAAAACAAAAATCAAATAGTTGTCATTTTGTCTCTAATAAAAAAAATGAAATAACAACATGTTATTTCTATTTAATGTGACGTGATTACCTAGAAATATTTCTGATAAAGTAAAAGTTATGTAAATCTATAGCAATGACAAAATTAATAGTTCCATTTAGGATGAATTGAGTAAAATAACCATCATAACTCAAAAAACATTCTATGAAGAAAATATTCATCATCATTATGTATGTTTGGTTGATGTTTTTGTGTGTGTGTGTGTGTGTGTGTGTGTGTGTGCAACCACAACAAACATATTTAACACTATCTAGTGTTCAAACTGTGTCATGCCATTATGGAATAAAGAATGCTTTTAATAAATTTGATGTATAAAGTTTCAGTTATGTTTAGGTGAAATTACACAAACTATTAAGTATTTAGTCTAGGCTATAGGTGAATGCTCATCAGACTTCATGAGGTTGGAGTATAGCACCAACAGAGATAGATGAAGAACTACACTGCTAAACATGGTGCATCTTAGAATCAGACCCTCTTTTGTGCAAATAAAATTAGGTCCAAGTGCTTTTGAACCAGCCAATGCTGTGCATGTCATGCAAGATAAAGTACAAACAGGATGGTCAAAAATTTAAACAGGCATCAAAATATATTAGCACAAAGGTCTTTCAGTGTTGTAAAAGAAAACTTGAGAATTCACTGAGCTGACAATAGACTGCTGTGCTCATTAAGGAGTTCATCACTGTTGTATTTTCATAGGGCTTATATTATCTCTTTACAAATCTTTCTTGTTTCTTACCTTGCCAGGACAGCAAGATGTTCTTTATTGATTAATTGTACATGAAGACAGTGGAAAAACCACCAGGAGACACTGTTTAATGAGTCATTGTTTTATAAAAACCCATTAACATTTATTAAAAAAAAAAAAAAAAAAAAAAAGGCATTAATTTTTTCCAGGTACAAATTGGACTAATAATGATCATGATCAGTAATTGCGAAGGATAGGTACATCCCTCAGACCTGGACATAAATGTCCTTTTACTTTCTTTATAGGCTACCAAGTGTCTCATCCTTATTATAATGCCAGTTTATACCCGTATGTGGTTTTATTGTCCATTTTGAATATACAAAGCAATATTTATTTTTTTATTGTTTCTTTCCTGAACATTTACTCAAAATTTATGGAGCAGCCAAACTTTAAAATGTTTACAGGCTGCTCCATAACAGACAGCAACAGACATATGGAAGCTATGAAAAACAGTAGAGAATGGGATTAAAATGATTTTTTGTCAACAAAATAACATTTTTGTCAAATAAAAAAAATAAACAAATCACAACATAGTCCATACAAAAGCGGTTATTGTTTGATCAAAATCACTTGAGTAGTCATTGGCTATTGGTATGTATTGGTTCATGTCCCGTCCAACTCATACAGGTGCATCTCAATAAATTAGAATGTCGTGGAAAAGACATTCACTAAACAATTCACTAAAAACGTTTTTTTTTTTTTGGTGGTCTTATGAAGTATTCTAAATTGTTGAGATTTTTATTAAATGTGAGCCAAAATCATCACAATTAAAAGAACCAAAGAATTAAACTACTTCAGTCTGTGTGTATTGAATTTATTTAATACACGAGTTTCACAATTTGAGTTGAATTACTGAAATAAATGAACTTTTCCAGGACATTCTAATTTATTGAGATGCACCTGTACTTGATATTAACCATAGACTGTTAAAAGATTTACTGCATCCAGCCACCAGATGGCGATCAAAATGGCTTCACTTTTCATCCAATAGTATGGAGCAGGCAGATCTATGGCTCAGGCAATTTCAAGTACTGCTCACTGCAGAGCCAAATGGCCTCCAGCTCCCCCTCTCTGGATGTCCTGCTCCACCTCTGTGTGAACTAATGGGTGGAGTTATGTTTAGTGATAGGATAGGGTAAGGGTTAGGGTGTAGTTAAGTGTCTCCACCCATTACCTTCAGTGAGGGGGAGCTACAGCTCCAGCTCCTCTCATTTGGCGTCCATACACTGTAAAAAAAAACAATTTGTTGAGTCAACTTAAAATAATTTGTAACCTGGCTGCCTTAAAATTTTAAGTTGTCAACTCAAAAAAAAGTTTATTCAGCTTGAAATGTTAAATTATACTAAGTGACAACTTAGATATTTGAGTTGAATCAACTTAAAATTTTAAGGCAGCTGGGTTACTTATCCATCTGTTAAGTTTAGCAAACACAAATATCTAAGTTGTTCCCCTTCAGTCGTTTCACTACGACGTTACATATGGGAACTCGCTTGAGAGTCCAATCATCTCCAAGCCTTATTCAAAAGGCCAATGAACATTCATGAACATTGGCGAGTGGTATTTGCATGCCGAGCCACTCCCCCGTACATACGGGTATATAAGATGGCGGCGTGCAACCACTCATTCAGATTTTTGCTTTGGAGCCTCGTCTCTAGCCTAGTAAGAGTTCCTGTTTAAAAGAAAAAAAGAGAAAAAAAAAAAAGAGTTCCAGTTCTCTCTCCGCTGGCGTGCTGCCAAGACTAAAAGAGCCTCACAGAAGTGCGTTTGGCAGCCGCAAGCGAGATCCTGCGGGCGGCCGTTTTCACGGCCAGAAAAGCCTCTTGCATTCCAGCGAGTCTCCCCGTTTGAGTGCACAGTTGTGCCGCGGTCCTCCCTGGGCAAACCGGGATCTAAAAGAGCTAATTTCTCACGGCTGTCGAGGGCATTTTTCCCGGGATGTCTCTCCGGCCGTGCGCTTCTCTATGCGGCAGTTTCCTCGCCTCGCTGGACGGACATGATCGCTGTCTCACGTGCCTGGGCCGAGAGCACACTGAGGCAGCGTTCACGGATGGTTCATGCGTTCATTGCGAGCGCATGACCATGGCCGCGTTAAGGTACCGCCGCTCGTTCGCGAGTCGGCTCCCCTCGTTGCCTTCCCGCGGTAGGTCGTTGAGCCGTCAAGGTTTTTCGGCGACCGCGGCGAGGCACTTGGGGGACCTTAAGGTGACTGTGCAGAATGCTCCGCCGGCCAGCAAAGCCCCGCGGACTTCTGCATCACCACGCGGTTCCGTTGAGTGGCCAGAGCAGTACACTTCCCCGCACGCCGGGCTGAGTGTCTCCTTTGGTGCTCCTCAGGAGGTAGAGATGTCTGCCTCAGCATCAGAGGGAGAGTCGGAGGGTGAGGCGGACGTCTCGGCGGGGCAGCGCCCCTCTGCGGTCGCTGCCCCGTCTGAGGCGGACGCCGAACTTTCGGCTATGCTCCTCCGAGCCGCCAAGGAGATCGGTCTGGAGGTGCCTAAAACACCTCCGGCCGATCCTTCGAGGCTGGATGATTGGTATCTGGGGAGGTCATCCGCGGCATCGCCGCGCTCCACCCCAGTGCCTTTCTTCCCGGAGGTGCACGAGGAGCTGGTGAGGACGTGGCGGGCTCCGTATTCATCTCGTCCACGCCCCAGCTCCTTTCCCCTCGCCACCCTCGACGGCGGGGCAGCCAAGGGTTATGTGGCGGTCCCTCAGGTTGAGCGCGCCGTTGCGGTGCATTTATGCCCGCGGGGCGCCGCCACTTGGCGGGATCGGCCCCATCTCCCGTCCAGGGCGTGTAAGCTTTCGTCCGCTCTCGCGGGCAGGGCTTATCACGCCGCTGGACAGGCTGCCACTGCCCTGCATGCCATGGCGACCTTACAGGTCTACCAAGCCAAGGCATTGAAACATCTGCACGAGGGTGGCCCTGACCAAGGGGCGATGCAGGAACTCCGTGCCGCCACCGACTTCGCCCTCCGGGCGACCAAGGTGACGGCACGTTCCCTTGGCCAGGTGATGTCCACAGTAGTGGTACAGGAGCGACACCTATGGCTGACCCTGGCTCAGATGGCAGACGCCGACAAAGCTCGCTTTCTCGACGCTCCCATCTCCCAGGGCGGCCTATTCGGCGACACCGTCGAGGACTTTGCCCAGCAGTTCTCGGCGGTCCAAAAGCAGACGGAGGCAATCAAACACATCCTCCCTCGGCGTGACACTTCCACCACGTCCGCGAGGCCTCAACCTCCGCCTGCCCGTCGCCGAGGGCGCCCCCCTGCGGCTCCAAAAACACCGGCTTTGTCCCCCGCCGAGGCACACGATGCCAGACTGGCGGCCCGGCGACGCGCCGGCCGCGGGAGAGGGGCGCCGCCCGCGTCTCAGGGACCGGCCAGGAACACCCGCAGGAGAGCTGCGAAGCGTCCCTGACGCGGGCACCCCAGAGGTGAAGAAGATTGCTCTTTGGGAGATGACAACACCTGCGTCCCCTATCCCGGTGGAGGGCCGGGAGCCACTATGTGCTCAGACGCTGCCGTCGGCCCACGGGTCGACGGTACCCACAAATTCACAAAAAGAGTCGATTTTCTCACCTCTGGGGCTTCGACCCCGAGTTTCCTTTTCGAGCAACGCCTTGCATCCTCGGATCCGGACTCGGAGGTCGATATTGCCAGCGCGGGAACCAGGGAAGAAGGTAAGCGCTGCCCAGTGCAGTCAGACTTTTCTCCAGGACGTTTTTCCTTCTGGGATCAGTCCCCTTCCCCTTCCCCCCACAGGCTGCCCCACCGCGGGTACGTCGCTCCACGCTCCGTTGATTCCCCTGGCGACCAGGCTGGGAGCTTGGCTTCAGCTTCCCAGCCTCTCGCACTGGGTGATCCGGACGGTACGTCTCGGCTATGCGATTCAGTTCGCCAGGCGTCCGCCCAGATACAGAGGCGTCCTTTCCACTTCTGTCCACTCGGACACACATGCCTCTGTCCTGCGTGCAGAGGTTGCAGTCCTACTGGCGAAGGATGCAATCGAGCCTGTCCCTCCAGCCGAGATGAAGTCAGGGTTCTACAGTCCCTACTTCATCGTGCCCAAAAAGAGCGGTGGGTTAAGACCCATCCTGGATCTTCGAGCTCTGAATCGGTCCCTTCTCAGGCTGCCGTTCAAAATGCTCACGACGAAGCGCATGCTAACATGCATCCGTCACCAGGATTGGTTTGCAGCCATCGACCTGAAGGACGCGTACTTTCACGTCTCGATTCTACCTCGACACAGACCCTTCCTACGGTTTGCTTTCGAGGGTCGAGCGTATCAGTACAAAGTGCTTCCATTTGGCCTGTCCCTCTCTCCCCGTGTCTTTACGAAAGTCGCGGAAGCTGCCTTATCCCCCCTCTGGCGGATGGGCATTCGCATTCTCAACTATCTCGACGACTGGCTTCTCATAGCTCACTCGCGAGATGTGTTGTGCGAACACAGGGACCTGGTGCTCCGGCACCTCAGCCATCTGGGCCTTCAGGTCAACCGGGAGAAGAGCAAACTCTCCCCAGTGCAGAGGATCTCTTTTCTCGGCGTGGAGTTGGACTCGGTCAACATGACAGCCCGCCTCACCAACGAGCGCGCGCAGTCAGTGCTGAATTGTCTGAACTCATTCAGACACAAGACAGCGGTCCCTCTCAAAACATTTCAGAGGCTCCTGGGGCATATGGCAGCTGCAGCCGCGGTGACGCCGCTGGGCTTGCTTCATATGAGACCGCTTCAGCACTGGTTACACGACCGAGTCCCGAGATGGGCATGGCACCGTGGCACACTTCGGATTGGCGTTTCCCTGCAGTGTCGCCGCCTGTTCAGCCCGTGGTCAGACCCGGCCTTTCTTCAGGCCGGAGTCCCTCTGGGACAAGTCTCCAGGCATCTTGTGGTTTACACGGATGCCTCCTCCACGGGTTGGGGTGCTGTATGCAACGGGCAAGCAGCTTCGGGCTCCTGGACAGGACCTCGACTGCAATGGCATATCAATTGCCTAGAGTTGTTGGCTGTGCTTCTTGCGCTGCGTCGCTTCCGATCGATGCTGCGCCACAAGCACGTGCTTGTTCGCACCGACAGCACTGCGACCGTGGCCTATATCAACCACCAAGGTGGCCTTCGCTCCCGTCGCATGTCACAACTCGCCCGCCATCTGCTCCTGTGGAGTCAGACGTGGCTGAAATCGCTACGTGCCGTTCACATTCCAGGAGAACTCAACCGTGCAGCCGACCAGCTCTCACGGCAGTCCACCCATCCTGGAGAATGGCGACTCCACCCCCAGGTAGTCCAGCTGATTTGGAACCATTTCGGCGAAGCCCAGATAGATCTGTTTGCTTCCCCCGAATCCTCCCACTGCCAGCTGTTTTACTCCCTCAGCGAGGCTCCCCTCAGCAGGGATGCGCTGGCACACAGCTGGCCTCCGGGGCCCAAGTACGCCTTTCCCCCAGTGAGCCTCCTTGCACAGACACTGTGCAAGATCAGGGAGGACGAGGAGCAGGTTCTGCTGGTTGCGCCATACTGGCCCACCCGGACCTGGTTTCCAGACCTCATTTCCCTTGCGGCAGCCCCTCCCTGGAAGATCCCCTTGAGGAGAGACCTTCTTTCTCAGGGGATGGGCACAATTTGGCACCCGCGTCCCGACCTATGGAACCTGCACGTCTGGCTCCTGGACGGGACGCGTCAGACCTCTCCGGCCTTTCACAGGCCGTGATAGATACTATCACTCAGTCTAGAGCTCCCTCTACAAGGCAGGCCTATGCACTGAGATGGGGTCTGTTCGTTGACTGGTGCTCCTCTCGTGGAGAGGACCCACAGAGATGTCCGATTGCAGTAGTGCTTTCCTTCCTGCAGGAGAAGTTGGAGCGCAGGCTGTCCCCTTCGACTCTCAAAGTGTACGTTGCTGCCATCGCAGCGTATCACGATGCAGTGGATGGAGCATCCCTTGGTAAGCACCAACTGGTCGTGAGGTTCCTTAGAGGTGCGAGAAGGGTTAATCCCCCTAGACCGCACCTCGTACCCTCTTGGGATCTCGCCGTCACCCTCCAGGGTCTACGGCAGGCCCCATTTGAGCCACTCGCGTCAGTAGAGCTGAAATATCTGTCTCTTAAGACAGCGCTCCTGACCGCGCTGGCCTCCATCAAGAGGGTAGGGGACCTACAAGCCTTCTCTGTCGACGAAGCGTGCCTGGAATTCGGGCCCGGCGATTCTCACGTCATCCTGAGACCCCGGCCCGGTTATGTGCCCAAGGTTCCCACCACGCCTTTCCGCGATCAGGTGGTGAACCTGCAAGCTCTGCCCCTGGAGGAGGCAGACCCGCCTCTGCGCTGCTGTGTCCAGTCCGCGCCCTCCGTATATATGTGGACCGCACTCGGCACTTCAGACGCACCGAGCAGCTCTTTGTTTGCTTTGGAGGTCAGCAGAAAGGGAATGCTGTCTCCAAACAGAGGTTGGCCCATTGGGTGGTAGATGCCATCTCCTGGCATATCAAAACCAGGGAGAGCCATGCCCCTTAGGTGTTCGTGCCCACTCCACAAGGAGTGTTGCCTCATCCTATGCGTTGGCTCATGGCGCCTCACTAGCAGATATCTGTAGAGCTGCGGGCTGGGCGACACCTAATACCTTCGCTAGGTTCTATAACCTTCGCATAGAGGCCGTGTCCTCCCGTGTCTTAACATAGACATCAGGTAAACGGGAGACCGGCTGGTGTCGGCTTGCTGCGCCACTCCTAATGGATCCGTGCGCTATATCCCTCAGTTGTTCCCTCCGGTGAACCTTGGGTCCTCCATGCCCCGCAGTCAGGCCTAGCTGCGGAGTAGTGCCTGACTGTGCTCTGGCTGGGTCTCCTTCGCCCAGCAGGTTGTGGCAACATGTCTCAGTATTTTTCCAAGGTCAGCTAGAAGGCCGCTGTTTCCCTCATATATCTCTACAAGTTATAGATATATTGAATTATTTTTATTCCACATGTAGACATCTCATGTGCTCCGCCCCCCCAACTTCTGCTTCAGTAACAACTGGCATCCCTGTGGGGTCCCCTATTGGCCCTCAGGGCGTTGGGAAGGTTACGTTCATATCCATCTGCTGACACGTCCGCCTGTCAGCACGTGGGTCTGTGCGTAACGCGGCGTCTGGTTCGTGGCCTGTTCCATGGGTCTGTTCCCATATGTAACGTCGTAGTGAAACGACTGAAGGGGAACGTCTAGGTTACGTACGTAACCCTCGTTCCCTGAAGGAGGGAACGGAGACGTTACATCCCCTGCCACGACCTGACGTCGCGCTGACGCCGGGCTGCAGCTCGGCTCCTCAGCAAAAGCCTGAATGAGTGGTTGCACGCCGCCATCTTATATACCCGTATGTACGGGGGAGTGGCTCGGCATGCAAATACCACTCGCCAATGTTCATGAATGTTCATTGGCCTTTTGAATAAGGCTTGGAGATGATTGGACTCTCAAGCGAGTTCCCATATGTAACGTCTCCGTTCCCTCCTTCAGGGAACGAGGGTTACGTACGTAACCTAGACGTTACTTTGTACAACTTAACATTTCAAGTTGACTAAACGTATTTTAGTTGACTGAACTTAAAATTTTAAGGCAGCAGGGTAACAAATAATTTTAAGCAAATTATTTTATTTTTTACAGTGTAGGCGGAGAAGGATATCCACCTTATTTTTCAATGCGGAAGTAAGCTATTTTCTGGTAATATGTTAGACGTCCTGTTCATAATCCACCATAGGGAAATAACAAGAAGAATACTGAAGTGCAGTAAACGGTACAAACAATGTGTTCATAATTAAGATAATACATTAAAATAATATGGTAAGACACACCAGTTTGCAATATTAAGCAGCAAAACAAGCTTTTTGTGCAGCAAAAAATAACTGGAAGTGAATGGGACCAGAAGACAGACACAAAAAAAAAAAAAAAAATGGCTGCACCCACGCTTATGGGAAAAATAAGGTGGATACAGCGAAATCATTAAATGGACGCTTGAAACTTTATTTATAACGTCTCGTCTATCATTTTTGTGACTAATAGAGTGTTTTGTTGGGTTTTTTTGGGTGACTTTTAATATTAACATTACATTAAGATGTACATGTTTAGCCTTTAAAACAAAATGAATAGTGTCTCTTCTATGACAACCACAAAAACATTCTTTTTAGAGCAATGGTCTCACATTACGGATAAACTATTTGACATTTAAAACAATCTGACAGAGATTCATGCAGAGCACAGCTAACACATCAGACCTACTTCTAGAAAAAGGACTTCCGTAATGAATTTAATCTTGTCAATCTGGGTATACTGTCCAGAATTAAAGGTGAGAGTGAAATGCATCAATCTGCTCCTGATCTTCTTTGTATATTGGCACAGGTGCTGATTTGACGGAATGCTCATTGGGTTACAAGCACGAAAACATATGGAGAGATAGGACAACTCTGTCTAATACCTCTTTTCAAGTCAAATCAAGAGGTAGTTCCATGTCTGAGTTTGACTGAGCAATTTGCATTATTATAGGGTTTCAACTGCTCCTCAAAAGAACTCACCAAACCCAAAAACCTTTAAAGAAGAAAATAAAAAATCATGCTCCGCAGTATCAAAAGCTTTGAGAAAATCTAAGAATAAAATAAAACTATATTAATCAATCAAATATGAATAATCTAATATATCTAAAACCAACCTTATATTATTTTTCATAAAACCTGATTGAATTTCATCTGTCATATTATTATACTACATTCTTAATTCTATTAGCAAATATAGAGGCAATTAATTTATAATCATCATTCAAAAGACTAATTAGTTGGCAATTATCAATAATAGTCAAATCGTTTTTAGGCTTATGAATAGGTGCAATTAACCCCTGAGTCATGGTAGAAGGGAGGTTGGACTTAGATACACTTGCACAAAAAACTAAAAGAAGAAAAGGGGCTAGCTCAGCAAATAACCATCAGTTCCAGGAGACTTATTATTATGACTTGTTATTATGAAGTTATGTTAAATTATGTTAAATTAGTTATTT
Organism: Labeo catla; assembly: GCA_012976165.1. Taxonomy (NCBI): domain Eukaryota; kingdom Metazoa; phylum Chordata; class Actinopteri; order Cypriniformes; family Cyprinidae; genus Labeo; species Labeo catla. Next base: position 6,610 of record VONZ01002841.1, on the reverse strand, counting down.
CTTCTAAACTAACAGGTTGGTCACACATAGCTTTATCTTTTTTTTTTTTTTTACTTCCCCCACCGAATTCAAGAAACCATTTAAGTCTTCAGCATTATATTGTGACATATAGTTTACGGTGGAGCAATACTCTGAAATCTTGTTAGGGTCCTTTGATATTTTATAATTAATTTTTAAGTGATGAATAGTATTTAATGTATCCTGATTTTTTTTTCTAGTCTAAAGAGGTAAGAGGTATTCTGTACACCTTCCTCCAGCCTTATCTTTTCCATCTTTTCCTCGACCTTATAAAGGCTCATTCAGCCTTTTATTAATAGACGTTGTTTTATTTTAATTCTGCCACATTTGATTTATCTGTATTTGAAAAGTTATTAGACCCTTTGTTTAGGAGTGAGGTAATTCTAAATATAATTTTATCTTCCTGCTCTTTATGAGCTATAGCAAGATGACTGCCGATATGCCTTAAATATTAAGAAGCCTCAAATTTAAAAAGAATTATTAAGGTTTCCAATTAGATGATTTTGGAGGACTATAATAAGTGGATATCTGCATATTGAGAAAATTTGCTTTGTTGTCAGTAAGAGGGGTTGGAAATACATCAGCATTCCTAGATGTAGCCAAAAATCTATTCTTTCATTGCCTGGAGAAATCATTATTACACCAATTTTTTTTCAGGTTTTTTTTTTGTTTGTTTGTTTGTTTGTTTGTTTTTTTTGGGATATTTTACCTCCATGTGTCTCTTAAGTCATATTTCTCCATAAAGGTTTTTAATAGCAAGTTACCCTGGTGAAAAAACAGCATATGCTGGTAGGTATGTTTTGATGCTGGTTTAAGATGGTCCTTTGCTGGTTTAAGCTTAAATCAGCAAAGGACCAGCATCAAAACCACCATATGCTGTTTTTTTCACCAAGGTACACGGAGCTTTCTTTGGTGGCATAGCATATTATAGCGATCTAGCATATTATCTGGAGCAATGTTAGTCTCCTCCCAGCCTTTTGACTGTTGTGATGGCTCATACTGTACAGGCTCAGGAACAATATGGGCGTAAAACTGTCTGGGCTGTAGATCAGCCTGTTCCAGGCCTCCCCCATTGGACGCCACCTGTGTTCTTTCCTGATATACGAGAGCGATCTCACCACAAACTTAGTCAGAGTGTGTGTGTTGAGCTCAGAAACGGGGTGGAGACTATAGAGATCTACATTCAGCTGAACCGAACTCATGTCAGCGCGAAATGCTGTAAGTATGCAGCCTAATACTTTTAAGGCAGAAGAGCTCGATCCTCCTGGAGAACTACCACACGAGGCGTCCTCGGCAGTCTGAAACTGCGCGCAATTAAAGGAACCGAATTTAATCCTGCATAACATAAACTGTAGCCTATTTAATACATCGATTGCACAATGTTTTAATAAAGTTCTGTTTTAATAACGTATTTGTGTAAATTAATATTTTAAAATTCGCCGTTGTTCGAACGGGGTGCAAGTATTTTTGGTCTTAATATTATTAAGTATTAATGTTTCCTTTTGGGAAATGTGTCTCTGTTCTTTTTTGTTTTGTTTTGTTTTTAAACAGAGCATCATTTTGTCCCCAACAGTTTTACTGTTTCAGACTTTTTTCTTTTTTCTACAATTTATCTGCAAATCAGCACTTTTTAAAAACACTTTTTATTTTATAACGTTTGTACTTTGACACTTTTAACATCTGCTTCGCAAGGTGTCAATACTACAGTGAAGACAGTTCTTTAATTATAAATGTTTGGACTTTACACTTGGCTAATAATTTGGTACGGTCACCGTATTTCTATTATTATACACACAACAGACTACGGGTTCAGGCCATGATGGTATATTTTTTAATACTCGTAATTCAGTATTTTTTATGGCAAGCCATCTGCGTGAATAGTGATATACAGCATATGTAAAATAATTAATTTGATAAAACAACAAGCATCTCATGTAATTTATACAAGTAAAAAATAAATAAAATAAGGTTACTAGTCCACATAAAAATCAATTTAGATTTGTAGGTGGTTTGAAATGTTTTACATTTAATTTAAATATGAGGAAACAAGCAAACAAGCAGAATTCCCCTGCAATGTGTACAAAGCCCTATTTTCTGGTAAAATTTGGTAGGCTATCATAGACAAGCAAATATTCCCCTTATAAAACTGGTTCTCTTTAACTGCTTTATTTCATAAATATATTTAAATATACACCTTTTACCTGCAGGTCAACACGTATCTTGTTGATCCTCCTGCTGGTTCCCTTGAGTGCAGGCAATAGAGGTAAACACTTTACACAAAAGTAATGCAAGTTTGATTCTTAAAGAATTACAACAACTTAAGTTTTGTATGAGGTCATATTTATTGTTTCTAACAAATAATATAAGTTCTGTTTTGTATTGAGGTTTAACAAAGTGTAAGGGTGAACCCACTACATTGTCCTGTCTGGACCCAGAGAATATCAAGGGCAAAGTAAACGCACTTTGGAAAAAAGATTCTGGTGAAAGGGTGATCTGGAAATACTACGGAGACAGCAAAAAAGGAGACGCTTTCAGGAACAGGACAGTAGTGTTGAATGATGACTTATCTCTTTCCCTTGATGGATGTGATCAGTCAGACCAAGGCATGTATATTCTCTGTATCGATGGAAAACCGAGCTGTGAAGTTAGGCTATTTGTCTCAGGTAAATAAAGCAGTTTCCAATTATTAATTTTATTACATTTTGATATATATTTTTTAAATTATTTTTATAAAACTATTGTGTGATGCCATTAATTAAAAGTGTCATAAATTTCTCCTTTTTCCCCTCCCTTCTTATTTTTACAGACTCAAAACAATGCAAACAAAAAACAACAACAGGTTTGTTGAAAAATACTTATAATACTTAGGCTAAAATATTAAGTATTTTTCAAACATTGGTTTCTCATGTTTAATGCTTTTAGTAAGATTAATAAATCGAGTGAGCATCAGTACAAAATTGTTTTTATCTTGCCACAGAACAATCAACTACAAGCCCTGCATTTCCTACTATGGCAAAACGAGGTATATAACATTATAAACCAAAATTATTTTGTAAGCCATCAATTTACTTTCTCAGTCTTTACAATATATGCTTTTCCCTCCTTTCTGTCATAGCTGCCACAGATGAAAAACCCCAGGAAACTGAAACCAGCCTGCCTAATGCTTACATCAGATTTAGAGCCATTTATGTCTCTTTTTGTTTGGTTATGCTTGTGCTCATCGTCTTGTTTGTTGTTGCCTGCATCCCAAAAGAAGAAACAAGTAAAAATGACAAGTCAGGATCTAAACTGCTCCACAAAGAGATACAGAGTAACGATGTCGGTGCATGATTTGAAATTTATTGAGGACTCAACAGCATATCATGAGGATGAACATCAGAACCGAAGTATTAGACTCAGAAAAGTAATATTACGATTTATGCCAGGATGTCACATTTTCAGAATTCCTCTGACGTCAGCAGAGAAACATTATGCCCCAATATACCTGAACTACATTTGCCCACCCTTTTTTTTGATATTGTGCAAATTTTCTTTTCCTTACTGTTTGTGGTTGTGTTGTCTTTGCTTGAGGCTAAAGGATGAAAGGAAAGGCAACACAACTACAAACAGTAAGGGAAAGAAAGTCTGCACAATACCAAACAAAAGGTTGGGCAAATGTAATTTAGGCATGTTGTCAATATGTATCTATCCTTGTAGAGTCGCTGTTAAAAAAATTACAACACTAAATATTTGCATACGTTTAACTTTACAAATGACATTGTTTCAAACTTTAAAAGAATTATTAGAGACTGTTCTAGATCATCTAGAATTAATCTGGGTGGATGCATATTTTTCTCCATTTACTGGAAACTTATGGAGTCAAGCTGTTTTCTTATTTATTAATACTGTGAAAATTGTATGTTATGTGTGTTATGTTATGTTTAATAAAGAAAATATACATAAATCAAATCCTTGAACTCCTTTCTTTCATTTTGAGGCTGTTTGTTGAAACTGAAACTGCTGAACGAATACAGGCTTTACTGTAAATTCCACAGTAGACGCATGTTTTTACCCAACAGTCTAAGAAAAACCCCTAGCTTTCGTAATTTTGCAAATGACATTGATTATGAGCCTGGAACAATAACCATTAAGTTATCAAGTTAATAATTTACAGCGAGTTCCTCATGAACAACCAATGATTAACCCATATAAAAAAAAAAAAAAAACTGCCTTGATTTCAAGCAAATGAGGAACAATGTATTCCTTATTCGCTAAAACACTTTTCTTTACTTTTCTGCACTAATCTTTAACATGCACTTTCAAAAACTAAACCATATGACTAGTATTGATTCTACACACACCAATCTAACTTGCACGCTTTAGTTAAACTGTATTTAATTTTAAAATCATACATCTCTAATTTAAGCAAAACATAAGAGCAACACTTACCCCAGACAGCCATAATTCAGGAGTTTGTCTTCATCTTGCAGATGGTGCTTCACCATGAAGAAATGCTGAAAAAGCTTTATATCACTTGGGCAAGGGGAGGGGGTATTCCTGAAATTTGGGTGGGCATTGTGGCCCATTTAGGACAGAACTAAACTTTATAAATCCCCTAGTGCCTAGGTCTTCAACCCTGCTCCTAGGGAGCCACTGTCCTGCAAATGTTATTTCCAACCTGGTTCAACACAACAGGCCTGTGATTTTTGCAAGTGATCTAGAAGACCTTGATTAGCAGGTTCAAGTGTGTTTGAAACTCTGCAGTACAGGGATCCCCAGGATAAGGATTGGAGACTTATACCCTAGTGGAAACTGTTACAGCATTTAACAATCACTGAATATAAATTACATATACTGTATAATATGCAACACACACACATACATATTTTATATATACACAGACTGTAAAAATGTTAAAGCTTGAGACAAACAGTTTGACATCATGCACAATGACTAAGCCTAGTCAAATCTATTTGTATAGCACTTTTCATAATTCATTTAAAAAATGTTTTTAAAATAGTGAGCAAGCTACAGGTGACTATAGTGGGGGAAAAAAAAAACTCCACAAGGTAATGAGAAAAAGATCTCTTATTTTCCCCGAAGCACAAACACACCACATACTAATGTCTCACTTTCGTTTCAGACATTAATCAGCTCTTTGTTCGCTTTCATTTAACAACCTAGGACAGGTATCAAGGCTTGGTATCCGGGTATAAGGGCTGCGTGTACTTCCTGGTACACCGGTTATGTAAATGCCATATGAAAATAATATGACCTTAGCCTTATATGAAAATTTTGATAAGATGAGCAATCTTTATTCAGTTTACTGCATGTTTTGTAACAGCAATATCTTTTATCATCTTTCACAGGGTTATGACGTTGTTCACATGAAAAACAGCACAACTGGAGGTCACGCTGAATCTTGTGACTGTTGTTTCATATCTCACTGCAATATTGCACTGTCAGTCTGACCAAAACAGCATTAGTCAACATTTGTAATGGGTCTAAAAAAAACAAAACAAAAAAAACCCAAAACAATTTCAAAGTTGTTCTAAGACAAGAACAGGTATTGTTTTGGTTACAGGACAACTTTGAAAGGTTTTGTTCCACTTCAAATGTTGACTAAATGGTAACAGTAAGTAAATGTCATATTTTTAAAAAGAAAACTAAACTAAATATCAAATGATTGTAAAACCTATTAAACCAGACTAAAGTGTGTACCATCTTGCCTCATAATGGCATTGCTGGGTCTATTTGCTTAGCGTGAACTCATTTTCAAATAAACCACGACACATGGGACTAAATTTCCATGACATAATACACTCACGCAATCCAATATGTAATCTCTATCATTAAGTTTTTATTTAAAAAGTTTCTCTCACCCAAATCATAGGATTATTCTGTGGGTGCCATATCAAACATTTCTACTTGTTTTTAAAAAAACGTATGATATGGCACCCACAGATTAATGACAGTCTGCCACTAAAAGCAGAGAACTATGGTAGAAGTCTAACCATAAAAAGAAACCTATTTAAACATTTGCCTGCAACAGAAGTATTTCAGCAACAGCTTTGAGTTAATATTTACCTGAACAAGGTGTCACACAGCAATTAAAACCTGAGCTGAGCTGGAAATCTGAACCACTGTACCCTTGGGAACAGAGATATTCAAGACACACCACGCAAATCTACAATGCTTTGTGTGTTAACGACTATATAAACACAAATTAATTCAAATTTCATTGACAGAACATACAAATTCATTCTGGCTTTTGATACTATTCAGAAAGTGTCTATTGTACTGGACATTTAAAAAAAAAATAAAAAATTGAATGTCTGACTGAATGCCATTTATGACATTTTACAGAGCAAAGCAATCCTAGTGGTGTTTTTCCCCCCTCCGGTCTAAATGGGTTAAAGTTTCAAAAACAAACAGATCAAACAGGTTCCTACAAGAACATTGTCCTATTGTGAATAAACCGGTTTACATTCTAAAAAAAAAAAAATAAATAAATAAAAAAAATAATACAACAACAAAAGCAACATTTTGTCGTCGCATTTTAATGTTTAAAATATATTTGTTTATGGATTTTTTTTTAAATCCGTTTGTTTGA